>JAFMOD010000556.1:550825-628325 GCA_019802435.1 Corydoras maculifer | reverse complement strand
CTGGGATGCATCAAAATAATATAAATATAATTATCTTATTTTCATCAGGTCTCTGAAACTGAGCTATCTGAGGGTTACAGCTGTAAAAAGTCAACTGAACTACATTCTGCCACCCTGTAACTGCAGGAAATATAACTATTTTATAAATAGGTTCATTTTTCTGTCATTTTAATATAAAATATGGAAAAATTCTGAGAATATGAAACAATCAAATTAACAAAATCATTTTATATTTGATGCAATTTAGGTTTACAAACCTAAAGGGAACATATAAACAATGCCAGAATAAGCAAATGTTTGATTCATGAGTGTACAACTTGTATCCTAAACAAAGGCAAGGAGATTTATTTAAAAAGATTATATAAATCACAGAGTTACAGATCCAAGCGTGCTCTCTAGACCCACGAGCACATTTGACAAAGTGGGGGCAGGAACACACATTATCACATTGAAGCCTCTCCTAACCCTTTTGGAGCAAGACATTTCTCAGGACAAATTTTTCTAAACTGAACAGTATCTTTCAAGATAGGATTCCCTGCCTTTAATGCATAATGTCTTAAAAACAGATCTATGTTGTAGGAGGTCTATCTCCTCGGCTGGCTTCACCGCTTTAATTCTCAGACACCTTATAGTGATGGCTTCAATTTCCAGGGCTTTTGATAAAATCGTGCAGCCTCTCGTGTATTGGGATTGAGCACCCTGCTATGGGAGCACTTTAATGAAGTGCCATAGTTTCACTGCCTTGTGATGTGCTGTGATAAATGTGAAGGCGACAAACGTAAAACATACAGCTGGAACTCAAGTTAATATGATTTAAAATACTAACTATTCATTATGCTGAATCGAGCTGTCATCCAACTTTCACAGGTTAAACCATGGAATGTTCTACATTTTATTTATTTGTTCGTGATTTACGTATTTGTGGTCGCTGGATCACATATAATCACACTTGCATAAAGTAAGATATATGCGTTCGGTGTGGGCACCACCAATTAACTTAGACGACTTTTATCTAAATATGGACTAATTGTATATATATACAGTATATATATATATATATATATATATATATATATATATATATATATATATATATATATATATATATATATTTTATATTACAATATTATTTCATACATATTCATTTTTAAGGTTTATTTGTCCACACACGAACAAACAACCATATTTACGCATGTAGGTGACTGTGAGGTATTAATTTCATTTGGGCCCAGTGGTAACCAACGGCTCTTTTAAAGGTTTAATTTGCATTTATAAACCCATCATAAACTGTGATTGCAGTTTCTCACCGGGGACTAACACTGATCTCTTCTGACAGCTCAAGGAAATCACTTTTCCGCCCTTAAAGCAAACCAATCGCCCTCCTAATACAGCTTGATATCTCCTTGTTTATTTTGTTGCTGGCGGATGACCATTATGTGAGGCCCTTTTGTGGCGCTACTACAGGATATCTTGCAGGTCACATTATTCCAGGGAAGTTGATGACTCGGTTAGATCTCCATCACCCTCCACTCAGGCGGAGAATATGTCCTCAACAGAGGCGCACAGTTTAGATGGTGATGAAATCGGGAGCAGGTGACAGGCTACTGACAGCCGTTTCCTACAGAGATGCCTCTATTAGTCCCCTGTTCCTCTTTAGCTTGTGTTTGCATTGTTGCAGTTATGGTGAAGGAAGGGATCAGTGTATCAGTCTGACTCTAAGATACAAACAACATGAAAGATCCTTAGAAACCAATGTAGAGAGGAAAATACTCACACCTATTTAGTATTTACAAAAAGGCCATATAAGAGTTTCGTTATGTCATCATTAAGTTTGTATCAAACAACATGAGAATGTAGTTCTGGGGAATCAATATGCACCATAAATAAACAGCAGCATGTGGTAGCAACAAAGTCAAAAGTTTATAGCACACTTCAGTATATGTTAATAATAATAATAATAATAATAATAATAATAATAATAATAATAATAAAATAAAATCATAATATAATAAAAATAGTTATGGTAACTGCCTAATTAGCTCGACTGGTGCCTTTGGGATTTTAAATCTATTTGCAGATAACAGCATAGCGCAGTTTTGCCCTGTAGTCTGTTGATAGTTTTAAATTTAGTAGCCATAGCGTGGCATGTTGCCCTCTGCATGTGTTCGTTAAAAGCCACTACTGTTATTTTACGAGATTGAAAATGTTAAACCAAACGCCGATGTGAAAATTTGTGCTTCTAGTTCATGCCCTTAAGTAACGTGGGGGCACCTACTGTTGCATTAGTTTCAGCCAGAGGCAAATAATCCTGACACATTTATAAAGTGCCGGGGGGGAAAGGTTATTCACTTAGCGTGCCGGTCGGCTGTAATTTAAAACAACTAGCCCCCAGTTCTACGGCCGGGCTCCCCTTTCAAAGGCCTCCCTCAGTGAAAGTTTTCAGCAGGACATTACACACTAGAGCAGGCACCAGATTGTGTGAGATTACGACAGCATCCTGGAGCAGTCTCAGCTATGTAATATCTCCATGTTTGCAGTCATGGCCTGTCACCCTGGCTGACCAGTGGGGACGCCTGGTGGGTCGCACTGGTTCCTCAATCAACTTCAAGTGTTATTAAATAGTGACCTCTATAAAGTAAAGCACAATATAATGATGGCTTAAACAAACGCAATTTATCACCCTCTTCACGTTGACATTACTTTACCCTAGTACGACCAACCAAGCTGCACAGTTCAACTGGCTCAGTGGCTGGGCTCAGAGCTCGAAAGGAGCAGCCACTTGCTTCATACCACACACCTACTTACAATTACAGCACTGTTACCGCAATGAGGCATAGTGGGTTTCTTAAAGAGACCAATTTTTTTTCATCTAATGCAACATTTAATATATAATTTCATTTATTTGTTTAGTGGAGAAGGTAATGCCTGGACGCATCACAGGCCACTTTCTGATTGAAACGGTTTCAAATAGTACAGCTAGATAATTTATTCATTCATTTATTCATTTATTTAATCCTCTGCCCATCCAGGGGAGAACATTTCGGGTGCTGTGCAGATACATCCAGGACAGGGTGCCAATCAATTGCTTGGCACACACTTACTCATACAAACAGCCTATATAGGGGCAATTTAGGCCAGGTTTTTGGGCTCGACCCTGGATCCCCAGCTCTGAGAGGCGAACGTGCTGAGCACTAAACCACCATGCGGTTTTATTTATTCTAATTCACCTACTATGCTCTCTTGGGACTTTGGGAGAAAGGCCATGCTCCCAGTGGAAACCCCCACATGCGTGTGGGGAACATGCAAAAGAACCTTTATCCACACCACCCAGCAATCAAACCCGAGACCTTCTTGCCGTGGAATTATAACATTAACCACCACAAGCTACCTTTTAAATGGTTTGTTGTGCATATTTGGGGGGATTTTTTTCCAAACTTCCCAACTGGTAACGCCATTTGCAACTTCAATACAGGTGTAATGATGTAGATGATGTACAGATGTTGGGAGAACACACAAACCACACAGAATTACGGCTGTGAGACTACAGTTTGGCAAAAAATATATTTTCCATGCCATTCATGTGAGAATTTTTAGGTTAAAGCCATAAAACCACTTTTTAGAGCTTCACCTACATATGATATGCAAACTATACAAACGCTTATGCTGCTATATTATATTATTTAAGCCGCTTTGTGTATCTATTTACTAGAGTGAAGTGCAAAAACCCATGCCTCAGAAAACCACAGCTGTTCAGCACATAACTCTCTGAATATTGTGTGGAGGCATGTCTTTTCCCCGGGGTGACTTTTATTTTATAATGATTATAAAAGGATATAAGAGGTGTGCATTATTAGTTAACCTATAAAAGAACTGAATTGCTCAGACCCATCAAACAGGTCATTCAGGAAATTATTCGGCAGCTGGAAGTTTATGACTATATTTACTTACATAGTATACACTGCAGGTCAATGCTAAGCTGAAGTTGCATGACACTTCATCCATGAAGTTGTGATTTCTTATATATACTATTGACTTGGCCTTTATTGATTGTGGAGAATGTATCGCACAAATCATTTTGCGCCCAATCAATAAAGAAATCTTGTGGAAAATTTATATTAAAAGACTTTTGTTTGCTTAAGTGAGTTTCAGACAGGGTATATTGAGTGTTGGCTGATTAATTGGGTTAGTTTAAATTTGACCACACCAAGCCTATTAAAGAATGTGTTCTTAAATCATGATATGCCATTTATGATTGAAATTAGATTTTCCAAGCAATGAGATGGCTGTTAAATAAATCAGAAGTGCATTTTACCAAGAACAATAAAAAAGACATACCTTAAGAAACGGGTTCTCTGCGGCGGCAGCTCCGTCACTTACCTGCATCCATTATCACCAAATCCCGCTACTTTACATTCATTTTAATAACATTACAACTTTACATAAACGCTGAACACTATATTAAATAATGCTAAATAACAGAAAAAAAAAAAAACTTAAACAAATAAAAAATATGATAAAATACACTTTAAAAGCACTTTATCTGGCAACAATCAAAGTGTAGACATCATTTATTCATTGATTTTATTCTGAATATAGAAAAAACCCTGGCCCTCAGCTAGGAATCAAACCCAGGGCATGACGCTACAGCGCTGCCTACTGCGCCGCCAGGCGCCCCATTTCAATTCTAAACATATAATTTAAGCATAAAGGTCATCTGAGCTGAGAAAAAAAAAGTTGTTTGTGTAGTCAGGTAGCCCTGTGGATAGCTGTGCTTCCTTGCTGCTATTGAAGGGCAGCCTGGCAGCCGTCAGAAGGAGGGCACTTGTTTTATTTCTATCACTTGATCATTTCTGTTTAATTATGTGAGGTGGATTTCAGAGTAGATAACACCCTGTTATCTCCAAGTAAGAAGGATAGAAAGGATATCAAAAAGATAAAAGTCTCATTCCAGATACTTTTGTTTTGCTTAATAGGGGAATGATTTTTAAAACTTTAAGTAAATGCTAAACTTTACATTATGAATTTTATCATTCTAGCAAATATTCTTGAGTATATAAAGACATTGTGCGACGTATGAGCTCATGGACTGCCGAGGCCCTTAATGAAATGATCAAAAGGGACAGAGATAGTCCATACCGCACATGTAATGGCCCAGGGGATTAAAAGATCACCTCAGTAAAGAGTGTGTTAACCACCAAGAAATGAAGAAATGATTAGGGAAGATACACGGGGCGTTATACTTGACCAGTAATTGAGATGCACAGGAGTGTGACACCTAGCCTTAAAGTGGATCCTAACCGACATATAAAATGTGTGCTGTGTGATGAATGAATACAATAAATGTGCCTTTTTAATTTTCATAAAGATTGCCACTTACCTCTGGAAAGATAAACTCAGGTGTGATGATGCAGTAATGGTGCAGCGTATCTCTAAAACATAAAAAAAACTATTAAAAACAAAGGAATGGAATAATAAGACCTTTAATAATTTCGGATAATATATTCAAATCCTTACACAATCACAGGTCCCAGGACTCTCTCTTCTCCAAGAAACAGAAAGAAAAGTATATAACGAGTGCTACACTTGCATTCTGAGAACGGCTGATCGGATGCTTCATTAAGAGCGGATTTATTCAATCAGTAAGCTCACCCTTTAATTAAAGGAACTAATTACGCTATCGAAAGGCTTAGCCGGTGGCTCCAAAAGAGGGTCGGCCCACGAGCCTTTCCCTCCCGCCGTGGTGAAGGTGATGACCTTGTGATAACCTGTGTGTTCATCAGTCAAATTACTGTCCCCAGTAATGGTAATGCCAAAGCACTGGAACACTGAGGCCAACTAATCTGTATTCAAATTACACACTACCAAACAGTGAGGTGGCCGATGTGGCTATAACTCAGTCACAGTGCATGCAGGGAGGAGAGCTCGACAATGCCCAGTTACCCCTCCCGTCCAATCAGACATTATCATACATTTCCCAGGTGTGCGACAGGCCTTCTGGGGAGCAGCTGATATTGAAAGAATTTATCATAAGTTTCTCCGTGCAGCCTTAATGGTCACTTTAAATTAATTAATTGCCAGGGTTTAAGGGGAATCGAATGGGTTACAGAGAGGCTTTTAAAACCTGGAAATATGTACATATTAATTGACTATAGTGAAAACCACAAAACAACTGCTGACCAGGGTCATTTGGATAATGGTGAGCTATTTTTACATGCTGATGTAGGTGCACCTCATGCAGCAGAGCATATTACAGCCCAAACTTAATTCCATGCTATAATACTAACACCACCTGATTGTCCTCTGAGCATCATCTTAAAATGAAAACTGTTTCAATAATGATATCAGAGTCTGTCAGTCAATTGTCTCACACCCCAACATCAAAATACCACTAACAGTATTTATTTCTAATTGTGTTTCCTGATTTAAACAAAATAAATCATTTTTTTATTACCACCCCTATATTAGCTTCATCTGTTTGTCTGTGTGTCTGGTAAAAAAAAGTTTTCACCAGACACACAGTTTTTAAAACAACTGTTCATTGTCGATGACTACACATGAATCAATAAAAAGAATTCAAAATAATTAACTAATTAACTTATTAGTGTGGGATAAATTACCCATTTTCTACAAAATGGTATACTTCACAAGCAGAATTAGTTAAGTATAAAGTAATTTAAAATGATATAGGGGTGGTTTTAAATTTTTTATATATATATATATATATATATATATATATATATATATATATATATATATATATATATATATATATATATATATATATATACTGTATATATTGCTTGTTTTTCTGTTCTACTAGTTTCCAATAACAGAATCGACATTTTTAAAGGTTTTAAAACATGTTTAAAAAGAAAAAAAGCCTAATACTAAAGACTATTGTATTTATTGTATGTTTTGGAGATGTTTTCAGTAATGTTACTGTGACTTACATATGAAAAGAGTGAATATTCAATCACTTCAGCTTCACTTTTATCCCGCTGGTCTGCAGACAATCTGGAAAAGAAGGTAGGAAATAAAGTAATGCTGTTTATTATTGGATTGTTTGTTTTCGTGAAATGAACATTATTAACAAAATAACATGTTTTAAATATTTGGAATAACAGTTACTTTACCTGTCATTGTTTTACTTTGAGCTGTTTCTTCAAACTGATGGTTGTTTTTTCAACTCGGTCCAATAAGGACATTCAGTTTCCGACGTGCCCTGTCCTGTCGTGTTATTTAGTTAAAATGCTTTTAATTTTAGTTAGCAATAAAAGCGTACAACCATTTTGCAAACATACGGTGAGTAACTTTTAAGTTTCAGGCGTTATTTAACACAAAACCTGACTAACCTTTGTTTTCAGAATAGTCGTACGCTTTTATTGGTAACTAAAAACTATTTTTTTAAAAGCATTCTAGTTCTTTTAGTTAACTAAATGTCGGTTCTTTAACAGCTTGTCGTTGGATGTTAAAGAATCGACATTTACTTAGCTACAAGTACTAAAATGCTTTTTTATCTTAGTTGGCAATAAAAGCGTACAACTATTCTGCAGACAAACAGTGAATAGATTTTAAGTTTAAAACGTTATTTATCACGGAACCTAACGTTTGTCAGCGTCGCTGAGGCGATTCAATTTGTGACCGCAGTACCGTGTCACCATCTAGTGGACAAACTATGGACGTCACTATCGATATCTCGATGAGTTCTCTCATATATTAATACTTACGTGTTAAAATGACTTTAAAACGACAAAAAATACTAAATGGTAGTAAATAAAAAAAAAACGTTTAATGTACTGCAGCGTCTCAAAAAAATAACGACTTCGTGACGCACAACACACTGGCGGCATCCGCCGGGTAGATGGCACTAGTTCGTTTTACAATCGGTCACGTTACACTTATTTACATCATTAAAATACATTTTATAGTATTTTTAGATTAATTTTTTATCTATTTGCGCAAAATGCAAAAATAAAACTGGTTGTTTGAACTATTTTAGTGTTACAGCCGCACGTCAAAAATTCGCATTGATTTAACGCCTTAATATTTTCGCCGGAACTACTTTGTAAGTATTTTGTCTTTTTATCTAATACACATTGAATCTGTCAGTATATCAATAATTATGCTTAATCGATTATGCTATAAATTACTTAATGAAGCCTTGTTTGTGCGTTTAGACATTGTGCATAGCTAGTTATTAGATTTTAAAAACATGTAGCAACTGGACCAAAACCACTTGGTGCCAATGATTTCAACGTGTCAGAACGTTTGCATATATAGTGTATTAATCAAATGCAAAATTTTAAGAAAATCTTTATTCTTTATAATCAGTGACCATCTGTTTACAATGTTTAAATTTATGAATAAAATCAAACTACGAAAAAATAGAATTTTCCATGTACAAAACAACATTGTCATTAGTAACAGTATCTGTACACAGTTATTGCTGTAAAGTAAAACCTGAATATTATTAATAATCTTCAAACAGTAACAATAAAAGGTTTGGATTTGTACATAGTGTATAAAAATAGTTGGTCATGTTCGATGTTATTGTCCAACAACGCAACACAAATTCAATTAAGCTTGTCGATGCACATAGTCTTATGGCTCAGATTTTGTAAAACAGCGTAGGCCTGGAATCTTCCACCGTGAGCCGCTGTAGATGCGCAAATCCAGCCACTCCTGCTGCTCCACAGCCAAGTAAGACGCAGGTGGCGCTATGGAGAGAAGCTCAGGGGTCACTGAGCGCTCTGCTCGGGTCAGGGCTTGATGACAAGCAGTCTGGTTGTCCATGGTCTCCAGATTATTGAGGCTTCCAACCACCTGGTCCACCACCTGCGCTCTGTTCGGACCTGAGGATACAAAAAAAGATAGCTGGTATTTAAATCCAGATTTGTAATCCAGATCCCAATACTTTGTCCTAATAGTGTATTTCATGGCCATCACATGTTACTTACAGCATTTTCGGAAAGGCTCCCATCGCCGAGAGGGAATATACGGTTTGGCAACCGGCTGCTGCAGCAGGCAGACAATGGCACTGTCCACCTGGTGAAAGACCCGTAGCGAGAGGAGCCGGCGGTGTAGTTCCTCTGAGAGGCTGTACTTCTCAGAACGAATCAGCTCTCGAATTGAGTCAAAGTCCTGTTTCAGCTGTAGCGCCCCCAGGATACTAAGTAAATAAACAAAATATTCTTATGAGTCTGAGTCAGTTTATTAAAATGTTTAGGACCTGAATCAAAGATCCGACGGTGGACAGGGACAGTTCTACTTCCTGGGATCTTAAATTCTCAGCCACCACTGTCATTAAATCATATAAACATCAATCCCCACAACCTTCTACCAACCTGAATTTGATCTTCTTTTTAAGAATGTGCTCCATCCAGGCCTCCATAAAGGCAGTCATGGCCTCTGCTAAAGCTGGAATACGAGCCTCATCCGGCAGCGGCTGCACCCCCTCTAAAACCTGGCCGATGACGCTCTGCGCTGCGAAGGCAGCATATTCACTCGGGCTGCTGGGTAGTTCTAGGCAATTGCACATTAATCTGCATGTCAACTTACTGGAAGCACAAATAAATCACATTCTTTAATCCTCTCACTCTCCACAAACCGGTTTTGTAGTTGACTCTCCAGTGTTTTGCTGACGGCATGGTTTGCTCAAAAATCTCCATCGACATTTTTTTGCAATCTGTCGAGAAACTCCTCAGGACACTCTCTGAAAATGCCTGCCATGTACAACAAACGTATTATTTGTCACTGCACAAAAGTCGGACTATAACTTCTGTCTTTAAAATCAGAGGTACTTACACTCAGCTGGGAGACCACACGTATTAGCTGGAGTCTATACTGAAGGATAAGCTGATGTTCAGCACCTTCACCAACATCCTTCATCTGCTGTGTTAGTTTCTGTACTCTTTCCATCAAAACCTTCCGAATCAACATGCCAAAAAATTACTTACAAGCCTAATCTTCATGCAGCTACTCCAGATGAGTATTGATGCCTGTGTACCTTAAGGTCTCCTTGTGTTACCAGCAGGAACTTGTTGAGACTCCACGAGGCCAGAAACTGATAAGCCTTACTCATAACCCAGAAGGCTGAGGTCTGGACAGTGGCATGGGCCCTGTGCATCAACCCTATGTGAAGGAAACCGAAGCTCCCGCCCTTCTCTGCATCTGGTCAGAGATTACATTTCAAGTTTTTTTTTATGAATATGTTTAATAAATAAAAAAAGGCTGGCCTTAATTAATACCTGAGTTTGTATTTGGTGATTGCAGTAACTTGAGCACTGAGAAAAGAGGAGGAAAGAGCTGGAGTGTCAGCTGCATTGTGGCTGTTCTAACACAGGACTGTTCCGTGACTCCCGGTAAACACTTATCCTTCAGCCCAGAACCCAGTGACTTACACATCACTAATACAAAAAAAAATCATTAGTACAAAACCAATACACATCAATATTATTTTAATGAATTAGAATAAATCCACTCACTTTCATCCCACTGCAAATAGGCAGCTGTAGACAGAACATGTGAGCTGAACCTTTGCAGAGCATCCTTGCATTCTGCTGAGATAGATACTAAAAAAAACCCCACAAGACTTTAAAGAACCAGCAGGAATTAGTGACTAAAAACAATCTAGAACTCATATTCAATAAACAGTTTATTGTTTAATAGCATGTCTAGCCAAATAGTTTAAAAGCAATAGTTTTTTTTGTTTTCTAACTTATAAAAATAAATGTACAGCATTGCGCCTCATTATATTTACATATAAAAACATATAGTTGAATGGTCTTGATGCTTGTTGTTTTTTGCACATACTGTACTGCTGCATGTGCTATACAATTATCAAAAATTAATGTGATCAGCAAAGCAATTAAAATCAATCAATCAAAAAACATATGCTAGTGTTTATATAGCAATTTAAGATAAAGTCCGATTTTAGTCTTACCTTCTTCACAAGCCTTTCTCAACCTTGTGACTAGAAGCCTCATCATCTCATTACTCCACTGGTTCACACCCATTGACGTCATTCTGTAAGATGAGTAATAAAACTGAGCGATGACCGCTTCGTCAAATTCCCTCCACATCATGACCGTGTACTCAGAGAAAAGCTTCCCACATGCATCCAGTTTGCACCGCTCTATTTGTTGCCCGCTGCATCCCCCATGTCCTTTACTACCTCTTGGGTTCTGCTCTGAAGACACTTTTGTGGCATTGGTTGGTTCTCCTGGAGGACTTTTGATTATGTAAGGAGCTAAGAGATTAGTTGACGAGGCCAAGGCTTGTAAAAATATTTCAAGGACTTCCTCTCTGTCTTTCTCCAATGAGAATAAAGGCTGGTGAGAAGATCTAGGAAGTGGACTTTTTATTTGCGCCAGGTCTGAAGACATTTGGAAACAAGAATTAGGAGTTTTCAAGTCGGCTAGGTGCAGCCGCGAAGGCGACAGGACATCCGTCGGCTGATTGAACCAGTTGTAAAGCTGTTCCGCTGCATTTTGTGCTCGATGTTTTGCCAGAATTGCCAAAATCTCCCCGATTGAGAATGCGGCGGGTACGAGACTTTTCTCAAACAAGCCGGTCTTGCTTTTTGGTAAATCAGAAGAATGCAAGATCTGCAAACCCCACGCGACATCTGACTGCTGGGATTTTTGGTGGGATAGGATGTGATTATATAGTTCAGCTGCTAACAACACGTCCTCCAAGACGTCTCTTGGTAAACAGACCAGCTGAGCAGCGGCTACGTTTCGGAGCTGTGTGTAAATACATCGCTCTATCAGCAGCAAGGCCTGGGAACTGAGCAAGCACAGCGTCTTCTGCATTGAGCACAACATCTCTGTGTGACTCCAAATGACAGATCGGAGGAACGGGTCTGAACATGCTTTGGTATATAACAGATTCCAATGGCCAACATGAAGTTGCAGTTCTTCGCACATCCCCCGAAGTCCCAGGTTCCAGCTGATATCGTGCCGATCTTCTAAAACTTCATCCCTGTAAGCTGCTAAAAGTCTGGCACGCTCCAAAATCTCCCCCAGTCTCGATATAAAACAGTTAGCGCCGCGACATCTCCGGGCGTATTCATGCAGGTAGAGGAGCTGCGCCCGTTGTTCTAGAAGATGCTTTAGCTGGGCATAGTGCTGACCAATGGCCGCCCTCTGATGCTGATGATAAAACTCCAGACCTCCTGAAGAAGACAGCCATTTGATGTGAGCACGCAGGCAGCCTCCTCCGCCCTGTACCACATGATACTGAGAGCTGATGCTCAGTAATGTCCGCTCTACATGTTGGAGTCGTCGGGAAGAACGTGAGCTGAGATCTTGGCACGCAACAAAGTTATCTTCATTCGTGTATTCCCTACTGACATCATCACTCGGGTTTCTGACATCATTCTTAAGGTTGGTGTGAAAGCGATTCGGTAACTCTGCCGCATGAAGAGGCTTCGTGAACGAGTGTTGGCACTGAGCCCCTACATAACAGAATGTGAAACGGCAAATTTTATTACACAACACACTAAGTACACATATTTATTCATTCATTCATTCATTCATTATCTTCCGCTTTATCCTATATTAGGGTCGTGGTGGGGTTCCCCATGCCCATCCAGGGGAGAACATTTCAGGCGCTGGGCAGATACACCCAGGACAGGGCGCCAATATATCACTGGGCACACACTCACTCACACAGACACACACGCATACACACTCTATATGGGGCAATTTGGAGAACTCAATTGACTTGATCCATGTTTTTGGACTGTGGGAGGAAACCGGAGAACCTGGAGGAAACCCACGCAGACATGGGGAGAACATGGAAACTCCACTCCAATAGGGATTCGAACCGGGAATCCCTAGTGCTGAGAGGCGAACGTGCTAAACCACTAAGCCACCTACTTATATTTACAAAAACAAAAATATTTAGATTAATTTAGGCCTGTGACATCGTTATAACACCTGCATTTAGCCCAGAAGCCACAGGTTGTATATTGAAATACAGCATGAATCAAGTTCACTCTGCGATCAACTTACACATATGAGCAAAATGTGTTTTAAGGAGTATTCACCTTTATGTTTGTCCTTTGTTCTCTGATGTTGTTCCACAAGATGTACATCTGAATCTGTTTTTCCCTGTCATTAAAAAACATAAGTAGTGATTAGAAAAATGTTTTTAAAAAGGTATTGTGTTAAAAATAAGTGTTGGTATGCATTAAAATATTTTTTTTATTCAATAAACAGCATGATAAATATTTCTGTGGTTTTTGCAATCCACCAAGTACTTACACAATCACAATAAATTATAGAATACTAGAAGAAAATTTCATTTTTTATTATTTCTGAGAATTTTAACCCCCTGGTTTTTTAATATTCTTGAAGGACAATAACCTTGTTGTTATCTGGAGACTGGGGCACACAGATCTTAGTCACAGATGCTGCAGCTTGGTCTAAAGAGAAAACATGAGGCAGTTAAAACCAGGTAAACACACAGACAAAAGCAACATATTTCAGTGTGTTTTAGACGCTTTGATTCACCGGCTGTGTGAGATATCCGTACGCTCTTGCTGTGTTCATATCCATTTTCTCCATCCTGAGGGCTGCTTGATTCCTGAGTCATTCTGACCTCCAGTACATTAAATAATTCCAGCCATTTCACCTATGAAAGTGAATCAGAGTAAAATGTTTTTTGCATTTTATAAGGATATGTCCTAATAAAGATATTAAATCAATAATTTGGAAGTGTTTAGGTTTAGACAGATAGCTCTGATTTAATTCAGACTGATTTAATGTGGCAGGACTACCAATAATAATGCAACTTATTCATTTTACCTTATTAAATATATATTATAATATCTAACATAATATTTAAGTTTATATTATAACAAGCATGTGATCGTCATTGATGTTATTATTACTATCTTTTTAACGAACTGCAAGTTTCTAACCAGTTACAAACTGAGGGTAGTTAGTTAAGATGTTTAAGATTAAGATGTTGTTAACTAATTTGCATCCACATTCTAATAATCCAGATTAAAGATAAACGAGTCCAAAAAAATGAAATGTAAACCAACGTACGTGTGTTCTGCATAGCTACCGTTACCAAAAACGGCTAACCGTCGAGTTTTTTGCATCAGATTTCTGTCGAAGCAGCAGGAGAACCTGGATCGGACATTTAGATGACCCCTCTTTAAATCCGTCCATCGATTAAAACAGAATCGCTATTATTAGAAACCGTGTGTCCGACTTCAGCCGCTAATCCACAACCACGTAAACACCAGCCTACGATGAATCGAACACTGGGAACTAAGAGCCGATTCGCAAGTTTGAGAGTCGACTCCGCGAAGTGAACTGAATACCTTGTATTGAAAACAATGAGAATGTTTGATAGTCCATCCATTCAGACATCCATTATCTTCCGCTTTAACCTATATTAGTGTCGCGGGGGGGGGGGGGGGTTCCCCATGCCCACCCAGGGGAGAACGTTTCGGGCGCTGGATATATACACCCAGGACAGGGGGGCAATTTATCGCTGGGCACAACTCTATATGGGGCAATTTGGAGAACTCAATTGACTTGAGCCATGTTTTTGGACTGTGGGAGGAAACCCACGCGGACACGGGGAGAACATGGAAACTCCACCCAGATTGGGATTCGATTCACTAGTGCTGAGAGGAAAACGTGCCAACCACTAAGCCACTGTGCCACCTGTTTGATAGTCGCTTTAAATAAAATTCCATGACGTATTGATATTATATATTTCCAAATTATAAAAATCATCATGTAAAATATCACAGGACTTTATGGTACTTTATATACTATACTGATTTGTTAATGTGCTTTCAGAAATGTGTTAATTTTATTCATTCACAACACGGATGTGTCATACGACAGCAGACAACATAAAATATCATAGAATTAACAACCCATACGAACATTACAAAATGCAAAACTTTTTTGCGGCGGCACGGTGGCTTAGTGGTTAGCACGTTCGCCTCTCAGCGCTAGGTATTCCCGGTTCGAATCCCCATTTGGGTGGAGTTTCCATGTTCTCCCCGTGTCTGTGTGGGTTTCCTCCGGGTTCTCCGGTTTCCTCCCACAGTCCAAAAACATGGATCAAGTTAATTGAATTCTCAAAATTTCCCCATATAGAGTGTGTTTGTGTGAGTGTGTGCCCAGCGATGGATTGGCACCCTGTCCTGGGTCTATCTGCCCAGCGCCCGAGACGTTCTCCCCTGGATGGGCATGGGGAACCCCACTGCGACCCTAATAGAGGATAAGCGGGAGATAATGAATGAATGAAAAACTTCTAGTTCTAGTTTTAATGCTACATACACTAAAGTTCAATCTACAACACAAGCTGAATTCTAGACCAAAAATGTACAAAAAGAAGCTTGCAAATAAATTTCAATCTGCAATATAAATCCAAATCATTGGTGTGTATTACATTTTAATTTTATAGCTATACATCTTTAAATGCAAAGCTAATTATTTTAAAAAAATTAAAGGAATCCTTCAGTTGACTCAGTGGGAGCCAATAGACAGGAAAAAAGAAAATGATAATTTAATCTAATCCTGATTACAAACTGTAGCTTGTAATTTTGTAAATTTGTCATAGTTTTTATTGATTAAACCAATGCAACATTTATAAATGTGTATTGAGCAGCACACAGATGACAAATGTGGAATTTTATAATATGTTTATTTGAAAATGTTACTGATAAAACCACAAACATTCATCAAGGGAAAAAAATACACAACATAAAAACAAGAGCAATACTTTACATAACGTTTGAAATGAACTCCCTGATGTAAAAGAACTGACTGTGAAATGAGCAACCGATCAGCGATCGCATTAAGTACTACAAAATAAACTCATGTTCGAACTCATATAGCTCCAGTTATAAAATATGATGTCGAGGACATAAAGCTCTTTTAAGAAGACACCTGAAGAATAGAAAAACCCCAACTGTACAACAATAAAATCAATTCGAGACGAGGCAGTGGATCAGCAGACAGTTCTCTCACATCACTAGAGCATCGATAAAAACATTCAGGCCATTTCAGACTCGTCAATCCTCATCATCTTGTGTGGGGTTCCAGTGTATGAATCCTGGAACAATATGGAATAAATTACAAGATGCACTATTGCTTCAAACGCACAATGAAATATATATATATATATATATATATATATATATATATATATATATATAAAATACTTTTTTTTATTTTTTTACTTAAATCCATCGATATGACATGAATAATGTCTGGAAACTCACCTCGGTGGAAGACAATGATGTACTGCTTTGTTTTGGTTCCTGTGCAGCTGTTTCAGGATCTATAGAGTACTCAACATCCAACTCAAAATCCATGATCTCACCAAGGTCTCTAAAAAAATAGAGGACAAATTAGCATTAATTAAAACTTTAAACACTGATACATCTGAGTAAGCTTGCTGGAACTAGTTCTCATTGTACTATTTTACTCTTAAGTGTGTACACAGCTGGTCAAAATCAACATGTTTTTAATTTTACAGACAGAAAAATTTAAATATTAAATTAGGGCATATCAGCTTCCTAATCTTTGCTGAATGATAGAAGTCTCTCATTAGATTTGGATCATGACCCAAATGTTCTTAAAGTCAAACATACACAGCCTGGAGGTCTGAGTCTTCCTCCACTGGAGGGTCCCAAGCATGAAGTTTGACTTTCCACAGTTTGATCTGCTGATCCCACGAGCGGCGGCTGTATTTCTTAAATTTGTTGGGTGTCTTGGGATGAACCCCGGGCTGCCTCAGGTGTCTAAAGGAGAAATAATGAAAAATATAAAACACATGCAGGGCACATTATAGGCCGTGTAAGCTTCATTACATTTTAAACATTAAGTTTGTACTTACTTTGGTACTTCTTTAATGTATCGGTCATAAGCAATGGTGTTCTTTCCATAGTTAATCTGCTTTTGTCTCCTCAACAGAACTGTCTCATCAGTCTCAATCTCACCGGGAATAGGTGAGTCTCTGGAGTTTTGAGAGTCCGAACTATTAATAAATACAGCATTGTTGTTATTGGCAAATAAACACCATAATGGAATGAACAGCAGTCTAGAAAAATAGTACAGCAGCGACAACAAACCTTCCAGAAGACGTTTTCCTTTCACGAACGAAATCACCAACAAGTATGCGTCGCCTGTAACTAAGATGAGAAGAGATTCTTAATTAGAATTCTGTTGTTTTTCATATTTAAATCTAATACAGGGATAAGGTTTTACATAATGAAGAGCAAATTAGAAGTCTGTTCCTTGTTACAGTGACAGAACAACTTACATCAGCTTTTATTTACCAAAATAAAGCTCATATAATATACATATATTTCATATAATATACATTTTACCCAATGATAAACTGTATTAGTTATTTCTAGGGATTAATTGTAAATTGAACAATCTGTGCTTTAATTAATACTCATTATAGAGCAATTCATGATAACTGACCGTTCCATGTCACGGCGGACTCTAGTGCGCATTTCATCCGTCTCCACCTCCTGGCCCCAGTCTTTAATTCTGGACACAGGCCCTTCACTTTCTGGGGTTGTAAATCTGTAAATACAGCAAAAAATGACATCATTCTATACAAATTTGCCATTTTTGTGTGAAAAACTAGGGAAAAATATGATTTACGACTGAAATGACTTTAATTGATGCCTAAAGTGAGATATTTAGTACCCTGATTTTGCATGCAGTCATGTGTAAGACAAGCACACTCCAGCCAGTACTCTTTATTCAGGGTGTTTTAAGTCAACCACCCAAGACAAAAGCTTCATTCATATGTAAATGTACATCATAATTATTATTTACCCCTCTGGCCGATTCGAACTCGGCCGTTCGCCTCTTCTGTCTGATCTGGTGGTCTCAGACTCACCATGCGGTCGTCTTGCACTGCCATCAGCAGCACGCTTCCTGCAATGCGACCACCTTAAAGGGCCATTGTTTCTGATACAAACAAAAACAGCGGGTTAAAAAAACTGACCCAGCCACACACCTTTGTTATATAAGAAAAGATCACAATGAATCTCAGAACAACAAAAGTTTTTCAAAACTGTCAAAACCATTATTACGACTCTCACTCAATTCTCTCAACCATAAAACGCTTAAAACAATCTATTGCTTTATTGTATTCTCCTTCAAACCTCCACATTCATATGTGCTTTAAAAGGTTTAGACCTGACACCATTATTAAGATAAAAATGTTAAGCAAATGTGAGCAAAAATCAACTTAATGCTGCAGATTGCCAAAGAAGTGTTCATTCAATAGATTAATTAACAAATCTTTAATCAGCTAATGGGCGCCACGGTGGCTTAGAGGTCGGCATGTACTCCTCTCAGTGCTGGGGATTTTAGGTTCGAATCCCAATTTGGGTGGAGTTCCCTAACCCGTATCAGTGTGGGTTTTCTCCGGGTGCCTCCCACAGTCCAGAAAAGTGGATTCAAGGTAATTCGAATGATCTGAATTGCCCCATATAGTGTGTGTGTGTGTGTGTGTGTGTGTGTGTTTGAGTGCCCAGTGACAGACTAACACCCTGTCCTGGGTGTATCTTGCCCCTGGATGGGCATGGAGAACACCCAACCCCCCATCCCCGCGACCCTCGTAGAGGATTAAGCAAAATATAATGAATGAATAGTAATCAGCTAGTACAACACGATTAGTGATTAATATAAATATATAACAGTGTAATTAACATGCTGACGTGTTTACAGATGAGATCTAAAGCGATCTGCTGTAGTTCTTCAGTGCATAAAGAACCTGAACGATCTTTGCAGTTATGAATGTAATCGAAGTCGCGTTTGAGTAAAGCTTTAATGAAACTTTGATGTTGAACAGGCCTGCCGCCTGCTCTGTTGGTTGTAGTTTAATTGTCAGATCATGTTTAAAGTTCGTGTGGATGTGGGGGATGAAAGCCGCCGCTCTCCCGCGCTTTGTTCGAACTCGCGGGAATCGCCGTCTTCGTTCTCTCGACGCTGTTTTCTGCTGAGACGTCATTAAAACCTCGGAACCGGACAGCGCGCGGGACTCACCTGCCCTCGTGGCTCCCGCTCTCGGCGTCGCGGCGGCTTTTCGAATGATTAGACATGCTTTTGATCAGAGAGATCAGAGGTGCTCCGCCGCCACTGGACTACAGCTCACCGTCAACAACCCAGCTCATGTGATCCGGTGCATTCTGGGTAAGCGCTCGAGCGTCATCCCTACCAGATATGCGTCGCTGTCAGATACACGCCGCGCATGCGCACTTTTCTTTGGCCAAAGCCGCATATCGGGTAGAGCGCGACCATACATCTTTAAAAGGTTGATGACGTCGGCTTGAAATTTATACGACACAATAAAACATTCATTCATTATCTCCCGCTTTGTCCTTTATTAGGGTCGCGGTGGGGTTCCCCATGCCCATCCAGGGGAGAACATCTCGGGCGCTGGGCAGATAGACTCAGGACAGGGCGCCAATCCATCGCTGGGCACACACTCACTCACACACACACTCTATATGGGGCAATTTGGAGAACTCAATTGACTTGATCCATGTTTTTGGACTGTGGGAGGAAACCGGAGAACCCGGAGGAAACCCACGCGGACACGGGGAGAACATGGAAACTCCACCCAGATGGGGATTCGAACCGGGAATCCCTAGCGCTGAGAGGCGAATGTGCCAACCTCTAAGCCACTGTGCCGCCCCATGATAAAACCATTCTTTTAATTTTATATTATTTGTAAAGTTATGGCTTTAATCAATAAGTTATCCAAAAAGGCTTTATCTTGATAAAAGTTTTTTTAAAAAAGGTATCTTTTTTAATGTACGTTCATAAGTGGACTAAAGTGCACATGCGCAGCGTACATTTGTTCGTCAACTAGTTAAAAGTATTTCGGAAAAAAAAAAACAGAAGAAAGCAGGTAATAAGTTTGATCACATTATCAGAAATATTCAGATAAATATTAATCGGTATAGTAATTTAAGAAATTTTTTTTATAGAGTCTGTTTGCAGTTTTATACATCAGCTATGAGTAGCAAACAAGCGTTCAATTTTCTAAAATTACTATAACACCGTTTTAAAAACTTTCATTCTACAATTTCAAAGAAATTAAACTTTTTTTCTCATTTATAGGTCGCTTTGGGAAGAAAAATTCATGTGCTAAATGACTAAAGGTAAGTAACTTGTAAAAGTCTTAATTCGTCAATTATGGAATATATTTTGATGACGAATGTAAATTATGTTTGCACAAACAGGACGAGAGGAGTGTTGTACTTTTAGGGTTTAGTTTTAGGGTTATAGTTTGTCCCAAAATTTATTTTAAAATGGTTAGCTTTGGCATACAAAGAATACAAGGTTAACATTCATGTATCACAAAAAAGTGAAGTTAACCACACATTACTCACAGCGGGGTTGGTTTTAATGAAAAATATAACTGATGGTGCCTGTTGAGCTTGAACAAGTACCTTTTTTATATAAGAAATCAGACAAAATATGATTTACATAAACTTTTATTACAAGACATCAGCACATTGACAAACAGCCACAAAAGTAGTATAAAAATCAATACATCAATACTGTAGCCATCATTTAATTGCAACTCATCAGGACATTTAATTATACAGAACATGAATAGAGTTCAGCAATCCCTCTGGAATTCTTGAATCTCATCCTGCAAAGACAGAAAAAAAATCAGAACATTTACCAAAATTTAAACATTAATAACATAAAAACATTACAAGTGTTGCAGGTCTTCTTGTCAGGTTTTTGTAGATTGCATCAACTGAAACCTGTGCCAGCCCTGCTTATACTCTCCCAAGTTTAAAAGGCATCATGACAAAATAAAGTCTGCCATGATGGTATCACCTTGGTGCTTATATTTGTTGTTTAAAAGTGACTGTAGATTACCTTCTGTCCTTGTCCACCAGTGCCTCTTAAATGGTTTTCTTTCTGTTGAGGAATTTAAAGGGTTAAAAGAAGAAATCAGACTGAGGCAGTTCATTACAAATTCATTATTTATGCTCAGATTTAAGATCATCATCACTAAACAATAGGAATGTTGTGTTGATTTTGGTTCTTCATGGCAAAGATTTAACACAAGTGTGTTTACATGCACATTAATATCCGTTAGATTTAGGCAGTTGTCAATTTACTTCAAGTAGTTAATCCAGATTTTATATTAGCAGCATGATACCAAATTAATTGTTTTAATGAGATATTGTCCTTTATATTCGAGAATAAGGTTATAAATAAGTTGAACTAAACACTATGACTGCTCAGTAAAAAAATAAACTAATACAATAAAAATAATAATTAAAAAAAAACTGCCTAAATCTGGCCAATTATGTGCATGTAAACAGCATTATCATTTCAATCTCTACCATTCGTCCTCTCAGCTTTCACACGAACTGTGTCACCCATCCGGTACAGACCTGTAAGAAAATAGAAGCATGATTATTATAAATATATATTTAAATATTTACCTAAAACCTAGCCCAGTTTAAAAATGCCTTTACCGAGTCTTCATCAGATCACTGTTGCTGGTCTAGAAGACATCCAATCCATCTGCAAATCAACACTTCCATTAGTTAAAGACCTTACTTTGCAAATAGGATCTTTTTTAGTTTATATTCTTTATTAATGTCTGCCCATAGACTAGGGTCATCCCCAAGGGTTCATGGAACAGCCCACTCTCAGACGGACAGGACTCCACCACAGCCGCGCAGCAGGACGTTGCTAAAACAGCAAATCCCAAGTGCGGCCCAGAACGGAGGTGTCTTTATCTACCAGCAGAGTAACACTAGATCAGGCACGGCACAGGCCTGCACAGCTGACTACCGCTGGAGACCAATCAGATTTAGGATGAGAAATAGGTTTAGATACTTACCATCACTATGGAAACCGGCTGAATAAGCATCAGGTTTTCTTCTATAACAAGAACCCATAAGGACCTGTGGAACATTAGGTTTAAAATTTAACCTGCAGAACTACATGAATGAGTTTATGAATTTTCAAAGATGAATCTAGAACCAAAATTCATTCTAGATTTGGTGCGCGGTAGCTCAGTAGTTAGGTTAGGGCATTGGGCTATCAATCTGAAGGTTGCGGGTTCAAATCCCAGATCCACTGAAGTTACCAGTATGGGTCCTTGAGTAAGGCCCTTAACCCTCATTGCTCCAGGGATGTTTTGATTAACCATGCGCTCACCTTGTAAGTCGCTTTGGATAAAAGCGTCCAATAAATGACCGAATGTAAATGTAAAATTCTCTTTGTCTATTCTGAACAGTGGGTCGGGTCAGATTGCACGGTTATCTAGTGGTCACGGTTATCAGTGACTCTCCAAACTCATAAATTACATATTCAGCATCATATTATGGCAGCACAACCTCTATTTTTTATTTATTTGCGTTTCCCCTGTCACCTAAATCAACTGTTTTAATTGTTCTGGTGAAAAAATGAAGTAACACGTGGTCCACTTAACCACGTGGTCAGAACAAAGTCATGCTGCATTCGCCATTAAAAATCGGTCTAGTTTTATTTCATCAACATAATTAATAAACACGTGATGCAAACTGAATAAAAACAATATAGTAAATACACCCCCCCTCCAGATTAAAACTGCTGCTTATATTATACTCGATGAAAAGCTAAATGTCTCACCATTCTGCTGGTTCTAAGTGATGCCTGCGTTCAGATCCCTGAAGGCTGAGATCCGAGGAGAACTTTCACATGGAGGACCCACCAGCGTCATGTCGAAATGAGAGACCAGAACATGTCGCTCACAGAGTTTATTCCACCCCTTTAAACCACCGAAGAAACACAGGGTCCAACTCACACAGGCGCCCCCTACCGATGGCTTAAATTGACTACTACAGGCACATTTCCTCGAAATCAAATCAAATCAAAATCATAATCAGGTTTATTGGTCACATGCGTAGATATAAACGGTCCAGCCAGCAGTGAAATTCTTTCCTGACTTCTCCACATAAAGTTAAAATTTGTTTAAAAGGCTAAGAAAAATAGAATAAAGATAATATACAAATAAAATAAAATTGAACTATGTATTTACACTGTGCAATTGAAGTTTTAAAAATAAGAGCAACTGTACAATTATAGCACTAACAGATATAAACTAAAATGATATAAAATGATATGACAATGATATAGATATAATGATATAGATATAAACTAAAATGGTCTCATATGTTATGATCAGGGCGGCACGGTGGCTTAGTGGTTAGCACGTTCGCCTCTCAGCGCTAGGGATTCCTGGTTCGAATCCCCATCTGGGTGGAGTTTCCATGTTCTCCCCGTGTCTGCGTGGGTTTCCTCCGGGTTCTCCGGTTTCCTCCCACTGTCCAAAAACATGGATCAAGTCAATTGAATTCTCAAAATTGTCCAGTATAGAGTGTGTCTGTGTGAGTGAGTGTGTGCCCAGCGATGGATTGGCGCCCTGTCCTGGGTCTATCTGCCCAGCGCCCGAGATGTTCTCCCCTGGATGGGCATGGGGAACCCCACCGCGACCCTAATAGAGGATAAAGCGGGAGATAATAAATGAATGAATGTTATGATCAAAGTGAGCTCATTATAACACGAAAAACCAACTTTTAGTTGAAGCTCTATTATGTATACACTAGATGGCGCTGTAGTACACATTTTAGTCATGCAGACGCAGCGTGTAACGTCTTGTTCTGACCTCAAAATAAACCCTTCTTAAAATACTCTCTGGAATTCACACACAGAACCTTACATCATTTAATGGCTTCGTTTCCACACACTCTGAGATGATTTATAAGATGGTTTAAGTCAGGGGTGGGGTTATTTCTATATAACAACACACCAAGACTGCTTATCAAATGTTAATACAGTACACTGGTACCAATAAAAACACACAGGTGCTAAAAATAACACACAGTACATATTTGATTAAGGGTTCTCGGGTTGCCCCCAACTGTCCAAAAACAGATTTTAAATCCATGAACTAAATTTGTCACCCTGTTCTGGGTGTATCTGCCCATCGCCCGAAACGTTCTTACTTGGATGGGCCTGGGGGAATCCCCCCTCCAGGCATTCCCCATGATTAGTATAGGATTAGTGGGAGATACACTCACATAGCTTTCGACTTTCTTCTCATTCTTGCAGTTGTTCCTCTTTATAAAAAAATGTATTTAAAGATGAAGTGGTGTGTGTTTTTGTATAGTGTGTGAGTTAAAGGTTACGGGGAATCTGATCCTGATTTAAAATGTGAGCCACCATGCCAGTTTTAATTTGTTCTGAACAGTGATGAGACTACAAAGCACTCTTGTGCTCATCAGCATTTATATACTGAAAACAATCTGCTGTCGCTTGCGTCATCATCCACCCGCTCTCTCCACCTCGAGTCTGGTGTCGTGCCCACAGAACAATCCACCCCGTTCAGAAACCCGATTATCGGCCTTTTACACACCAGATTTTATTGCTTTTCCACAGAGGTCTGGCGTCACTCTGCGCTATCGGGGAAACTTTCCCACCGAGACCCCTGGACGGATGCTTCTTCACTCCGTCGGCGGGGGGAAATTCTCCGAAGCGGCCCAGTCATTTCCATGGCAACATTTACAAGCCATGCGTGAGTGTGTCAGGAGATGGAGAGAAGAAAAGGGGGTAGACGAAGCACTGCTGAAGGGCAGGGCACAAAGGCCGTTAAAGAGCATAACCATGGAGGAGGAAGTCTCGAGACCTTGAAAGTGAGCCAAACTGCTTTGTTTGCTTTTCCTTGAACCAAATTCCCACAATCTGTGACAGTATGTGTGATAAGCATGATAGAGTTACAGCATAGCACCAACATCTTCTGGATGCAGGCAGTGAACCTGTGGATACCTGCAGCAGCTTGTTAATGAAGTACTTACTAACTCTTTTGGTTTTGGTTTTATATATATTTATATAAGTAATCATTCAGGGTATTTGTAAGAGTTTTTAACAGGAATCAACTTATTTAGATTACTAACAGGTTACACAAAGTTGCTATAATTATTTATTCAAGAGACTTTCAGCTTACCATTCAGAAAAGGAGTGGAAGGTCGTGCTACATACTTTATACTTTTTACAGTATAAAGTACAGAATAATGGTTTTTTTTAGCTTCAGCATGGGGAGGACCTGCAAACAAACCTTTATATCCATCCATCCATTATCTTCTGCTTTATCCTATATTAGGGTTGCAGGGAGGTTCCCCATGCCCATCAATGAGAGAACGTCTCAGGCACTGGGCAGATACACCCAGGACAGGGCGCTAATCCATCGCTGGGCACACACTCACTCACACACATACACATGCTATATGGGGCAATTTGGAGAATTCAATTGACCTTCATCCATGTTTTTGGACTGTGGAGGAAACCCGGAGGAAACTCACACGGACACGGGGAGAACATGCAAACTCCATGCAGATTGGGAACCTCCATATAACCTCCTCAAAATATTACCCTACAGTCTTCCACCACAACACAAGGTTTTAAGACATTTTCACTTTTATTTCACTTTATATTTACAAATACAAAATATCACAAATGCATGTAAGCTCAAAACAAAAACTTCAGAATTTAGCCAAGATGAATCTCTCTCTGGTCTCTTAAAGTGCATCGAGTTTAAAAATAGATCTACAAATTTAAAAAAGGAAAAAAAAAAAATGAAAAGACAAGCCCGTCCCGGTCCCGTACCAACAGACTGCAGTTCTGAACCATCTCCTCGTCCAACAGAGGCGCTAACTCCTACACAGCATTGTCTCTCATGCAACTTTGGGCCATTTTAATTAAGACTGATACGTCAACCTTCACATCGTTAAGACAACCTCGCACTGTACCCAAATTATATTAGGAAACTCAATCAGCCGACCTGGTGCTGGGACCGTTTCCAACGCGTAGCTGATGAAACGAAGTATAAATAAAAGGATTTACAGCAGGCCCTATGACCGCAGTGCCATGTCGTATTCTACCTGTTCTGACATTTTTTTTATTTAATGCCAAGTGAATCACTAAAGCCAAATAATACATTACAACACACAATACATTAAAGCCATTTAAAAATGGCCGCTTTAACAGAATCTTGGCGGTAATTCCTTTTCATATCTCACTCCAGTGGCTCTATAGCCTGCACAGAGCACACCGGGGTTCAGAGGTAGTAGAAAGCTCGAGTCAGGGTGGCGGCGATTCGAAAAGTGAGGACGGATTATTTAAAGAATCCTGACTGAGCGGACGATGCTGAGAGTAGTGACTATCCTATAAAGACATTATACTTTATCCCTGTCCTGTTTCTGGACTCATGGTGAGAAGAATGATTGGCTGCTTTCTTGAATGGCAGGGTAAAGAAAAGACCTACTGAGAGAACTGATGCTTTATACGAAAAACAGCACCGTTACGCCACGCCAGCCCACCCCAAACCACAAACACAGGTTCTCAGCCGCTCTTCTCCAGTCATACAAATAGCTGCGTACATGAACACCTTTAAAAATCTCTTTAAAATCTCTAACATCTGGGCTTTAGCTTCATCTCCAGTACAATCAGCTGATTAACACCACACTCATACGACGTGAATGTGTTAAATATATTTTACCTTTTAGCAAATTTATCTTATTTCTTACTTACTTAAATCGAGTGAAACAATAATATTACCTGTAATAATTAAAGTTTGGAATTGATTTAAATCATCATTTTAGAGAAAGCAGCTCTCTTTTTGACTTGCCGTCCTGAATCTGAAGCAGGCCCGTGGACGTGCGCCATTATTCTTATTGGTTTTTATTCTTTCAGTGAGAAAGCGACTTGTTTGAACCTGAACGTAGCGGCGGTTAAAGTTCCGTTCGATCAGCTGTGACCTGCATTATAATAAAGAACATGAAAGATCATCTCCACATGGGCTGTGCGGCGGCCCGTGGGATTTTGGGGCCGGCTGTCCGTGTCCCCGGCGACGTCTTGGAAGACGCGCTGTCTGTGTTTTTGGAGGTTTTGGCTTTAGCTGCACTGATCACGGCGGTCCTGACGGTCTTTGCGTTCGTCGCCGAAGTCGGACTGTGGAGGGTCCGAGGCTGGCCTGGGTGCTGGGTGTCCGATTGGGGTGCGAGGCGCTTGGTGACACGCAGCGGTGAACCCCTGACGAAGGGCTCACCGTGCGAGGCCTTGTCCTTCTCGGGGCTGGATTTCTCGGCAGGTCTGCGGTTTTGCTTCAGCAGCGAGTCACCCGGTTTGTCCCGCGTGCTGATGCTGCGCTTCAGTTCAGCCTGGATATTGCTGGGACGCGTCGTAGGCGACGAACGCATGGAGCTGGAACGAGGAGGCGTGGAACGTGGTGGCGTCCGCGGGGCAGAGGGCGGCTCGACGAGGCTCTGCTCGGGCTTGACTCGCGCTTTCGGAATGCCCGGACTGTTGCAGGGTCCGCTTCGGGGTCCACGTTTGTTCGGTGCTCGTGTGCCCATTTTCTGAGCATGATAGTCATCTTTGGATTGGGGAGAGTTGGAACCATCTCTCTCCTCCGCTTCCAGTTCCTTTCTCCATTTGGAGCAGTGGCTCGGCGCCGGTCGTTGTCCGGTGGGCGACATGGCGTCATACGAGCGCAGGCCTTTTACCAGAGTGTGGCATTCCAAGGTCTCTCCCATTCGCGTGTATGCCTTCTCTCTGCTTGGACTCACTTCTCCGGCCTCCTGGGCTCGCTGAGGAGAACGTTCTAAATGGCAGGGTTCACACCAGGCTTCCGCACTGGCCCGAACGGACTGCTGGATATTATATTCCTCAGAATTCATACAGTCCTGACTTTCTGTTGCCTTTATCTCTGGACATGTCTCAAGCACCAACAGCTCTCCCGGCTTCATTCCTTCTCGTGACTCATCCAAATTTCGCTCTATACAGATTTTGTCATCATCTAGAGACACAAAACTATCATCACTTGACGCTCTGGCTGAACTGAACCCAGCGGCCGGAACTCCAGACTGGTTCATCACGTTCGGTTCCATCGTTCCATCGCAATCTGATTTCTCTCCGCCATTCCTCTCGACTCCGTTTCGGTCTCCCGTGTTGAAGTCCTTTAGTAACGCATGCCTCCTAAGCACAGGATTTCGTCTGTAGCCCTCCAAACCCAGGATGCGCTCCAGATCTCGGCCCTCGGAACCGAGGGGGGACTGGGAGTCCGAGTCGGAGCTTTTGTCCAGACTGGACAGTCGGCGCGACTGTCTGCGGAAGCTGCGGCGGCTCCAGGTGTAGCTCAGGTTCCTCTCCAGGGTTCGTTCCAGGTCGTCGAGCTCGGAGCTGCTGCAGGCTGCGAGTGAACGTCGCTTCTCGCCGTGTTCTTGCTGACGTTCCGCACGCTTCAGCTCCTTACGCTCGCGTTCGCTGTTCTCCTAAAACGAAGCACAGAAACCTTTCAGCATGTTCTTGTGGAGCTGCAGCATCGGTCTGTGATCGTGCATCAGTTTGGGTTAATTTACCAGCACGGCTCTTTGGAAGCGATGGCAGAAACAGTGAAAGATGCGGCAGGCTTCCTCCAGCTTGAAACAGCTTTCATCTTCGCAGAAAAACTCCACCAAGGCCTGACTGGTCTTGCACATGGTGTCCACGTCTCCCTGGGCTTCCTTCAGCCTTACCGCCGCGGCCTGGATACGACACCGCACAATGACCGACACGCCCAGATTCACATTATTTTAAAAAGACAGGGCTGGCCCGCACCTCTAAAAACGGTCTCGTCTGCCGCTCGAGTTCCGGTTCTGCCTGGACGCTGTTACTCAGCGCCTCCACTCTGCTCTGCAACCGGGACAGGTCCTCCAGCACGGATTCCTCCGATAACCTAAAGGATCACGTGAGAGCAAGTTTAGAACACTCCGTCCTTAAGCTAACCACATAACGTGAGCGCGACAATTACGACGGATAAGATGTCGGCATGAGTCGGTGCGTGGCAAGCGCCGCAGATCCGTGACTCACCTCGAGGCACGGCTGACGTGACTTAACTGGCTGGGAAACGTTAGCAAGTCCTCATCCTTCTTTACAACCTCCTGCCGCGACAAACAAAAAACGGTGTTTTCAGGTCACATGACATAAAGTAGTGCGGTAATCTCAAATGTTCTCCATTGTACGGATCCTCAATAGTTCTGCGATGTGAGCTGTAACTAACAATAGAGCTACACCCATGATGTAGCGATGGTACACCATATTAAATTACCCGATTTGTTTACAAATTAAACGCACGGCGCTTTTAAAGGGACATCCTTAGGAATGAAGGTTAGAACTGTCCACTCACAAGATGGCTGCAAATTTACCGTTATCGTTATCTCAGCAGCCAAAGTTCAACATTTAGAACCTTTCTAAAGTCGATTCGTGAGTAAGGTGGAGAAATCCCCTTCTTTGTGGAGTTTGCATGTTGTTCTCGTGTCTTTGTGGCTTTCCACAGGAAGGTAGTCAGTGAATTGGAGATAGGAATTGGTTCCTAGCTGTAAATGTGTGTGTTAATGTGCTTCTATATTGCAACACTGAATGCAGGGATAGGCTCATAAGATCCCTAAAACACTTTGTATGAAACAAAACCAGTGATATAAGCATTACACAATGGTGTTATCCACACAGCTGTCCCTGTTCATATGTTAAGACTGAAACATAAACCTGCTACGTCCCTCGAAAAAATGTAATATAATAATTTCTTTTACGAATTTATGGAATCCAGATGTTTTAGCAACCGCACATCATTCTTCTCATGAATCACCTGTAAATATATGTCTTTACTTGTGTTTCTTTTAGCCTACATTTTCCGCGTATGGAAGTGATGACACGCACCATGGCGACGAAATGGAGGAGGTCCACTCCCGGCTTGTTGGCTTTCGTGTCGGCCAGTTTGAGCAGAGAGGCGATCCTGAATCCGGCTGCGTTCCCTGCGTAACCCCCCTGCGGTTTAAAACAGGTCAGTGAGATGTTTGTCAGTGCGTGACTCTCTGAAACAAACAGATCATTTGGAAGCCCCTCAGCAAACACACCGACAAACAGCACGGCTTACACATTCCTCCCGAAATGTCAATAATGTTTTTAAAAGATTAGCTTTGGAACATAAAAGTTCAGCATGATGCCAAACTGTTGGGGTTACGTCAGTGAGGCCCAGGTCTTTATACCAAGGGTTTATGATTTGAGATTTTAAAATGAAATCCAAATACAAAGTTAATGTAATTAATGAAGCTTTAGATCCATTTGCATCCTGATCGTGATATCACTTCATATTGATTTGGTTGATTTAACGTTAAAAGGGCATGTTTAACGAGATGATCACATCAAAAGCACTCACGGCGTTCATGTAGTTCCCAGCTTTCAGCACCAGCCGCAGAATGGAGTGAAGTTTGTGGCACTGCAGCAGCTCTGCAAAACATATCAATAAACATCAAAGGAATTAGATACAACCTTTCCATCAGAAACAAGTTAAGAACGACCATTTATATTGTGGCACGAACCGAGACGGCTTCTTATACAGTGTTTTGACATACATTATGTAAATGTAAACAACACTAATGCTGTTATTAGTACAAAAAAAAGAAATCTGCAACCTGTAGGTCCCTGGTTCAATTCCCGGTCATACTAAATACTATGGCTGAAGTGCCCCTAACCCACTTGCCCCATACAATGCTGCCCACCACTTATTCAGAGTGTGCGTTTGACTGTATGGATGGGTTAAATGTAAAGGACAAATCCCTCCATGTGTAAACACTGCAGGCAAAATAGATCACGTTCCTCACTTTAAAAGGGTCTGGGGTTCAATTTTTGGCGCTTAAACGAAGTTTAATAGCCTCGGTAATGCTGCTGTCCGCAGTTCATGTCACTCTTCCTAAAAAGTCCAATCTTTAAAGTGAATAAATTCTTTACATCCTTAACTTGTAATTCTTAAGTGACCTCAAAAATCTAAAACCAAATGAGAAAATGGTGCAGACAATTAATTAATGAAAGGTTTCATAATGTGGGTTTAATTGGTATTAAGGATTCTTATTGCACGTTTACGCACACTCGGGTGGCGGATGAAATCTAATATTCTTATGTAACGTGTGTGTGTGTGTGTGTGCGCGCGTGCATTGGGTAATATGCAGGAGGACACTTTCTGAGCATCGCTACAACTTGCCGTTTCCATAATCATTAGTGAACTTTCATTTCATGGGTTAAAACCTTTTAGACCTGGCGCTGACCGTGTCGTCAATAGGCTCAGCAGGGGGAGGGCGGTGGTGAGCGGGGGCACGTGAAGGTGATTTACAAGGCTGACTAAAGTGACCTGGTTATTTGGGGGCTGAAAACAAAGAGTGGCAGCCCTCCTGTGGATGCTTTACCTCGTGCCGCCTCCCCCAGACATCTGGCTGCCACACACAGAGAGGTCAGGGCAGGGTCGAACTCCTGCTGTAAAATCATGGCGTCCAGACGTAGGCGAACACTTGGGGAGAAAGAAAAGGAAAAAAAAGTGTCTGATCAATCAGTACAATTGCTTTGTTTTTATTTATATTGGGGGAGGGAGTGAATAGAAAGCACTGTATTTGCACCGGGGGGGAGGGGTGGGGTTTAAAGTTACTGGGGAAAATGGTCGGAATGTGCTAATAATCAGAGTAAAGGGTCAGCTCTGGGTAACCACGTACTTTTTGACTTCCACGAGTAAAATCATGAAGAGGTCTGGCTCTCGGAGAGAAGTGCGGTCTCCACTGAACGTTTTCAACCGTGCTTCCTGAAAAAAAGAAAAGAAAAGAACATGAATCCGATGAAACTACAGAGTGCTACTGACACACTCATTTTAGGTGAATGTATATAAATGTATATAAATACCTCGTCACAATCGGGAAGCAGCTTGCAGAGCTCAGCCAGCTTCTCAGCGCCGTAACTTTCCCCGGTTCCCCGCCTCACGTCCCCTACTATCTCACCTGCCGGACTGCGGGGAAAGAAAAACAGCCCACCAATGAGATTAGCGAGTATTAAAATGTCAGCAGTTTACATATGGCACAGGAAAAAACACTCCTATCCCAGTCCTGAAACTACATGAATGTTACACGGGGATGACATTTCATCCATTACGTTTCCCTCAGCAAAGGACAGCAGATGTGATCAATTCATCCAGGTGGAGGATGGGGGGTGGGGTGGGAGGGGAGGTTTCAATAAAAAAAATACAATGAGGGATTCTTCAGTGATGACATACAGAATAATGGATTATCCAGGCAACATTTTTTTTTGGTTTATTTGCAGGTTTTAAGTCAAGCCTTGCAAACGGTCTAGTGGTAATGTTGATTATCCAACTAGAGCGGCACGGTGGCTTGGTGGTTAGTACGCTCGACCTCTCAGCACTGGGAATCCAGGTTTGAATCCTGATCTGGGTGGAGATCTCCCGTGTTCTCCCCTGTGTCAGCATGGATTTCTTCAGGGTTTTCTAGTTTCATCCCACAGTCCAAAAACATGGATTCAAGGTCAATTGCTCTAAATTGCCCCATATAGTATGTGTCTGTGTGAGTGAGTGCGTGTGCAGTGATAGATTGGTGTCCAGGGTGTACTGCCCAGCGCCAAATACGCTTTTCCCCCCGAACCATAGTACAGGATTAATTGAAAAATGATGAATTAATAAATATCCAACTAAATATAATGATAAAGAGCAAACCTTTAACTGAATTGGTTTTAAAACCTTAAAGCTATGCCTCAATCTGTCATCAATGACTTCCCGTTTCACTGAGGTGTGAGTCGACAAAGGCCAAATACTTCATTCATCACCATAAAAAGATTAGATAACACACACACACACACACACACACACACACACACACACACACACACACCCTCGTAAATTGGGTTGTGGCAACACACTAATGAAGCTTTGATTGGAACCATGAGCTAAAGCTCATGATTTAAAAAAAAAAAAAAACATAAAATTAGTAAACATGCAATTATTTTTGTGCAGGTCATACTAAGTTTAAAATAATTTTAGCAATTTGGAGGTCAATTTGCAATTAAATCTGCAGGAATGCATTTTAAACATGCACAAGTTCCATGTAAACAAAACATTAACCTACTGTCACTTTAAGAAACCCTTTGTAATAAAGGTTCTATGATTGAAATACTTAAGTCACTGCTTTAATTATTTATAGTATAGGAGATTCTGAACACAGGGTTGGGTAACGGACCTGGAATAGTAAGTCCTTTATAAGTAAATGTCAACAAGTCTAATACCATATTATGTTCTCAATTACACAGGTACGTCAGAGCTGCATAAATAAAACAGAACAAAGACAACAAAACCCTAATCTCACAGCAGGGAGATTTACAATCGGGGCAGATATATATTTAAAAATGTTTGTACTACATTTTGATTCTAGTTTACCGCATGTGCTTTAAGAACCCGTCATTATCCTGCAGGACATGTCAGGTACCACCCTCATCGCAGTCCCAATTTATTTATATATATATAATGAAATGAAAAACAGTACAACTTAATGATTTTTTTACCAAATGTGAATGACGTTGGTCATTTATGTAAGACAGCTTGGGGGGGGGGGGGTATCAGCACGGGTGTTTCGTTTGATTCGTTTCCAGATCTTAAGCATTATCTTATTTTTTTACCTTGTAATTGTTTATGTAAGAGCTCATATCAGACGCTGATTTAATGAAAAGGTACATGAGCAGAACACAAAGGGAGGCATGCTGGGAAACATTATTCATAATTTATCTATTCATCTGAAAAAGGAAAAAAAAAAAAAATTAAAAGGAAAGAGAGGAAACAAAGGTTTTAGTCTGCACACGCTTCTTTATAATGGTTCACAAAACAAGTTCTGACAAATATCAGCCATAAAAAAAAAATTGCTCTACAATTATGACTTGGTCAAATGAAACCACGTACAGAATTGAGACAAGTAGGAACTTGAGCAATGTGCAAGGTTATCGAAAAACAACTACTGCGCCTGCTAGATCCTCAAGTGACTGACTAACTGTATTATGACCACCCCCTCTTTTTTTACCCGCATTTTATTCCTGACCTGCTAATGCACGGTGCAGAGTGCGTGCACTTCCATACGCAGAATAATCTGATAACCCGGCGTAATCTGAATCTGATTAGATCTCCGGGTTTGCGTGCCCTTCAGTGAAACCCTAATGGGAAACCTCTGGGTTTTACTCAGATTAGTCAGTAATCAGAGGTTGCGTGACTACATGCGGTTGAAATGTTTACTTTCCAGGTGGTAGAGCCGTGTCGATTTGTTCCGAGGAGCTGGTTGTAGAACTTATCGAAAACTGTGCTGATAATCTTGTTTTAATAATCTCACAGGAAGAGTTCCACAATGAGGATTCAGAAGAATAAATCTGACTCACTATCAGCCCCGAGTGTTAAAAAGATATAACTTTCTGTAAAATGCCTAATAATTTCAATTTTCAATTGATATATGATAATTTATGAATAAAATAAAAAGCACAGTATATTTTTGAATAAACAATGTAATTGGTTGGATGAGGAGAATATTTGTACTAATCAGACTTTAATAAAATGAACTACTTGCTTTATTTTGCTATTAAATTGATAATATTGCATTTACTACACAAACAAAAGTATGTGGACGCAGCTCTAAATCACTGAAATTTGCTCGTATTCAGTCCTATTGCCATAGCTGTGTTAAATCAGGGTGTTAATTAATATAAAATATAAATTGAAAAACTGTATGCCTCCAACTTTTTGAAAACATTAGAGGAAGGCCATTTTCTGGCCCAGCAATAGATTGACGCCCTGTCCTGGGTGTATCTGCCCAGCGCCCAAGACATTCTCCCCTGGATGGGCATGGAGGGGCATCCCCCCCCCACGACCCTAATATAGGATAAAGCGGAAGATAATGGATGGATGATTTAAATATATAATACACATGCAATAAAATATAGAACAGATTTATATCTGAGGATTTGAATAAGGATTTATAAATTTAGGTCATGTTTTTTTTAAAACGTGTGATATATGATCTAGATTATAAATAAAATGACACATCAGGGAGAAGGGAACACTTCTAGTATTGAACATCATGATCCCGTAACAAATGAAAGTGAATGTGTTCAAGTTCTTGCTTAATCCCGCTCTCTGTTTGCTCAGCCATGTTCTTTTCAAACACCCTGCCGTTTGTTCCTGACAAATGTATTTTCAGTTCTGCAGTCCAGAAATGTAAAGATTATTTTATAATCCCTCATGCACCACTGACCTCATTCAGTGAATCTGCTTCCGTTTGTAAAAGAAACCAGAACATTCTAAAGGCAGCATTAAAGCAAGAGAAGAACCTCTTTATGACTGAAGCTCTCACAAGCTTGCTGAATGTGAACAGAACCCAAAAATATCAACACAACAGCAAACAGCGCTTCAGCTTTAAGAGATGTTTAAGCCACTTTTCTAGAGTTTATGTGTCTAGTAGAAAATCCAACTTCACAGACCTGCCGCCACATTCTAAAGAACTTTACTTTGTCCTTTTTATTACAGTTAGATAACCTTTATTGTCCTTCAGTTATACACTTGGTGTATGCAGAACGAAATTTCATTGCATTTTCTCGCAAGTATAAAAAGAGGTTAGCCTCATTTGTAGACCCACAGTTACAGACAGGGGTTCATGTCCTCTCTACTCTGATCAGAACCCTCAAAGAACAAGGTTCATCCAGGCGGTGGATAATTCCCAGTACTGCAGTATATACATGGATCCGACACAGCAGTGCTGCTGGAGTTCTAAACACTGTACATTCTGTTAGATCCAGCCACCTCCTTGCTCCACCATGTGGATTAAAAGTTGTAAGATTTGCTAAGGTTCTTTCAAATACATCAGGTTTCCAAGTGTCTGATGATAGAGAACCCTAAGAACCCAGAAATGGCTCGACTGTGCAAAATAGTGAGGACACTTTGAGTGTTATAATTTTCAGACGTTTGCTTTGCACGCATCGTTTTGTTGTTAGGCATTATATGAGCATGACCTTCAATCCTTTCACTGACTGTCAAACCCAGCTGCTCCCTAAAAAAACAAATCACCCCTCTACCAAACAGCTGCCCGCCCTCTTATCGGACTCCTCACTTCCTCTTCACACTCCTCCAACTCCTCACGAGGGCAATCTGCCCCTCAAAACAAACAGATCACTCCATCAGCCCTCCAAATCTCAGAGTGCAATAAAGGACACCTCTCCAAACACGCCACACAAACATAGAAACCTCTTCAGGTCATGTATTAAGAATATTAATAAAAGAAAAGTTTAAAAGGCGACAGCGCCCTTACGTTTTAAACTGGCGCAGGAAGATCCCGACGTTCATGCTTCGCTTAGAGTCGAGAAGCGAAATCTGCAAACAAATACAGAGAGCTACATCAACAACCCAGAGTTCCAACAAAACAGCCATCAGGCAGTTTGTGCCTTAACGAACGCGGGCAGGTCGTTCCAAAACATCTCACCTTCTCGTTGCACGTGTCCTGCGGGGACCTGCCGGGACACGTGCTGCTCCGAAAGCTTCTGTTCAGGTTGGACTTATTGGACTCTTTTTGTCCGAAGAGTTCATCCAGGGAATGCAGGTCGATCAGGAAGTCATCGTCCTCGCTGCCGGTCAGCGAGCCGCTCCACACGCTCTTACGGCCCTCCACTCGCTCCTTGGGGATGCGCTCCCAGTTAAGGTTGCGGAGCCGCTGCTTCCGTGTCGACTCCATCCGGCTGATGGGGGTGATCGGAGCAGGCAGGGGTGGGGGAGGAGGGGGAGGAGGTGGAGGAACTGGAGCAATGTCCATGGCGGTCACTTCCGGGATTATGGCACTTCCAGGCGGTGTTCCATGAAGGGCCAGGGACTCCTTGGGATCCACGTGTAGATGAAGGCGCATAGGCGTTTTCGTTCGGTTCTGTTCTCCAGTCTGACTTCAGCTTGCCTGCTGGTACGAGGAAGAATGCAAGTACAAATTAGGAATGTTGGATGACAGGACCACATGACTTTTAGCACAAAATTTAACAAACAGCCCACAAAGTTCTTATCCTTATCCTAAGCTATGGGTTATTCCAGCACTCACAGCAGGAATACACCCTGAGCAGGTTGCCAGTCGGTCACAGAATACTTCCAACAACTTTATTAAACACCTTTGAGATGCACTAGAATGCAGATTGCGAACCTGGTCCTGGTGTCTGGGTCCTACAGTAACACTCCAAAAGTCTGTAAAAAGCCCTCTGTAAAGAGCGGAAGCTGCAATAGCTGCGACAAAATTGATTGGAGCTTAAAACAAGACGCCAAACAACTCCCAGGTGTAATGTGTAGGCGTTGGCATATAGTTTTATTTAAGTTGCACATGGTAACTGATCTGCACTGAGCCTGTTTATTATAAACTTCCTGCGCTAGTTTAGTAAAACAAAAGAAAAAGCGATGACATCATGCACTCAGTCTGTATGTGCTTTGAGTAAAGGTCAGCATGCCATTTGGATTGTTTACAGCTCGAAGTTCCGCGCACACCTGGCAACCCCTCTCCTCTAATTAGGAGCAGGGTGTTAAAGGGCCGTTCCAGCAGAACCTCAGAACTCAAAGCTTCACTGGTTTCCCTCTTTCAACACCGCAATCAGGCCATGAAAGCTTCGGTTATGAGCTGATGAGTGGAATTTAAACCTATTAAATGCTACAAGCCCTTCGCGATGACCTCCGACAACCTCAATTAGAGAGCACGTTCCTGACAACTTTCTTTGGAAACTAAAACAGGAAGACATCCAGGTCACTCGCCACCAACCAGCATGTTAACACTGTGCATTTATTTAAGGCTCAATGTGGCCCATCACACACCACGTCCTGTTTTGACAGGTCAGTTCAATTTAGGAAGGAGTCTAAGAGGGTCTGTCTTTTAATTGGGGTAAATTAGGGTGAATGAGAAATGAAAGAGAAATTGGCAGATCTGACAGAAAGGACTGCCATGTCCTCCAGGAACACGCGAGAAAAGCCTTTTAAAACATACTTTAGTATTTTGTCAAAATGACGTCACTATAATAATTATCACAGCATATAGTAGATGTTAACTTGTATATTTTGTTCAACAATAAACCGTCATTCCGTTAAATTGCTCATTTAACATTATTTCTAAGTTACAAAGCCATATTTTAATTGCAGAAGTCTTTTCTTCTCTGCAGTCGTGTGTGAATTCGTCAGTGAACCTTGCGATTTCTTTAGAAAACCATTAACAACGCTGAAGTTCTGTAAACTAATTTACAACACCAATTCAAACTCATTTTGCTGATGCTGCAAAACATCTGAACAGTTTCATTTCAACCGTGTAAATATAATTAACAGGCTACAGGTGTCTCACCGCACGGGGACGCTGTTCTGATTCTGAATAAATCAATTAAATTCATTTAAAAAAATAAACGGCGCAGTTTTAAACGCTGTATGATTTATTAGAATGAATATATAGTTTCTGCTTTGCGTTTACAAATCTTTGTTGATATTAAACTGTAAGCATATAAAATGCTAAATGTTATTTTCAAGTTGAAAAACTTGACGTCACAGTCGCATGTAATTAATGAATTTATTAATTAAGTTCTTTACTAAAGTTACTTTTGTTTGTTTTTTTAACTGTGTGTGTTTTCTTTCACACATTAAAGATTGGCATCGAAGTGACATTAAATTAACTAAGTGGTAATAATAAGGACTTTTAATGAAGTATTTAACGAACATTTTAGAAAAGTTAAAATAATTTAAGAAAATCCCTTAAAGCAGGAATACACTTTGATTTATGAACTTAAAATATGCATTTATTTTAAACAGAGTTAAATACTCACGCCTCGGTTCATGTTTTGCAGCTTTAATCGGTAAACTTTGTTAAAGTCCGTGTTATTTTGGCAGAAAGTCGACGCGACTCAGAAGCCGCATCTTCAGCAACTAAACGCAACGCTCAGCCCAGCAAGAGCGCATTGGGCTGTGCGCATGCGCACATCGCACCTCTCCCTTATTGGGTCTCCAGTGCGTTCAGGTACTTCCCAAAGTTGCCAGATTTACATTTTCCCTTTCTCACACGTCAAATCCCGCGTTTAAATCGTTTAATAGCGTTTTAAAGCGGTGCCAACATTATTGAAACATGTTCTTAATCTCATCTGTTAAAATTTTGTTTTAAAAGCTTTGGAAAAACAAGCGATTTTAGAATTTGAGGACGCTTTACATTCTTTGTAAGAGGATAACAACGTTATGACGTCATGACTCTTTATTATTTACATAGAGAAATAGAATTTATCACTGAAACCTGAATCTATAAGAACAATTTCCCAGAACAGGGGATGCTTCTTCCACAGTCCAAAGGATTACAGGTGAATTGGCTGCTTTAAACTGCAACCAATATAAATTGCCCCTATATAGAGTGTATGTGTGTGTTAGTGAGTGTGGACCCAGTAATAGATTGGTGGAACTTTCTCCCCTGGAAGGGCATGGGGAACCCCCCCACGCACACACACACACACACACACACACATTACAACCCTAGTATCTAATTAAGCAGATTAATATAATGGATAGATGGATGGATTTATACAGGTTCTGTACTACTTTAATTATGATAATTTTTATTTTATACACTTTACAAATCTGGTAAAAATTCTTATAAACATTTTTGAACATGGAAATGGGGTGATGTAATGTGATGATCTAATACTGCAATAGTTTATCAGATATTTTGGATTTTCCATTCTTAACTGCCAGGTAGTTTCTGAAACTCCTGAATAGTTTCTTTTTCAATAACTCCGTCAAGAAAGGCGGCTCACAGATTCCTTCCAACGACCGGCAGCTAGTCGTTTGTTCTGTAAATCATAAACCGTCTTATTTACGATGATTCAACTTTTATTTGCAATCTGTAGAGCTGCTCGGTTCTTATCCTGCAACACGTCAGTTTATCACTGTAATAATCACCTGACATGTGTGTGAAGCCTGTTGGATAGTGAGAGTAGGACGGAACAAGCTGGACTTTGTCCACCAGGGAACCCATGATGAGAAGATCATTAGGCATCACTCAATATTCATGGAGTTTGTTCTGCTTTCAAGCTTTATCAAGCTGAACGAGACCCGTGTGCTGGACAGGGCCTTGATCTGTGCTGAGAGCGTGATGACTATTTCACAGATGATCCTGGGAAATGGGTCGGCGAGCGTCGCAGCCCCGTGGGTTCGCATCCAGAAGGGAACCGAGGGAAAGCCAAGATCCCTGAAGTCAGGCTATGTGCGGACAAACGAGACTATCGGGTGACGGCGCAAGTGTTGAGTCACGATGGCTTCACTTTTGGGTCGACCTCCTCGCGCACGTCACTGAAATGTCTGTCAACAATGCAAGGTTATGCCCCTATATTGTTCAGATGTGTAATGTAACTGTAAATAGCAGAAGGGATCTCAGGAACATTCTGAGCAAGAGGAAGGTTGTGGAAGGAAATGTTGGTTTTGCTGTTGGATGGATTGATCTCAGGGTGCCAGAGCCGGGATTAAATCTGCAATCCTTAGGAAAATGGCTCGAGCACATCCATCCATCCATTATCTTTTACTTTATCCTCTAATAGGTTTGCGGAGGGGGTTTCGCATGCCCATCCAGGGGAGAACGTTTCGGACAGGGCGCACACACCCATACAAACACACTCTATATAGGACAATTTGGAGAATTCAATTGACTTGATCCATGTTTTTCGACTGTGGGAGGAAACCGGAGAACCCGGAGAAAACCCACGCGGACACGGAGAGAACATGGAAACTCCACCCAGATTGGTATTCGAACCTGGAATCCCTAACGCTGAGAGGAGAACGTACTAACCACTAAGCCACCGGGCTCGAGCACATTCATTCATTATCTCCCGCTTTATCCTCTATTAGGGTCGCGGAGGGTCCCCATGCCCATCCAGGGGAGAATATCTCGGGCGCTGGGCAGATACACCCAGGACAGGACGCCAATCTATCACTGTACACACTCACTCACACAAACACACTCTATATGGGGCAATTAGGAGAATTCAATTGACTTGATCCATGTTTTTGGACTATGGGAGGAAACCGGAGAACCCGGAGGAAACCCACGCGGACACGGGGAGAACATGGAAACTCCACTCAGATTGGGATTCGAACCGGGAATCCCTAGCGCCGAGAGGAGAACGTGCCAACCACTAAGCCACCGGGCTCAAGCACATATGAGTTATAATTTAAATAAATGCAATGTGCTGCATGTGCTTATGATCAGTGTGCAGAATAAGTGAAGGATGCTGTGTTCAGACAAAAAGCACCGACGGCCGACCGCTCCTAAAACCCCGATCAAGGTTCGACATAGTTGACTCTTATCCCGGCATTCCAGCTGAAGCAGAAGTCTGTAGACGTGGATAGACCTGAACATGTCAGTCAGAATCAGAGGTTAGATCATAATCATATAGCAGCTGAACAACCCCTCTCACTCCCCCCAGGCATGCAATGCACCACAAGAGCAATGTAGCTAGTGTCTTGATGCCGAGAGACTCCATGGCCGACTCAGGTACAGAGGATTTTCAAATCTTAATCTCGCTTTGCAGTTTTCTATGGTTATATTAGTCAGGACTCACAATTAAAACATATATGTGAAATGGTGGGGTCGTATGAGGGGGCTGTCTTTATTATGGGTTATTATGGGTTATTCCCGTTGTAAAAAAAAAAAAAAACATTAAATATTTTTGCTCACTTACCGAAATGAGAGTTCTGGTGCGTAGTTGAAGTAATTAGATCAGTGTGGATGTATGCGGGGGTTATCTGAGATCTTGGGAATGACTGCATCCCGTGTAACATTACCCAAAAAAAATGGCCCAGAGACACTTGGTACATCAGCAAAACATTTCCAAACCATGCTGCAGTTTTATAAAAACAGACTGTCATTAGATACCACCCAAAAAATGTTCGTAAAATAGCCCATGGTTCAAAAGTGATGTCAACAGTCATTCTTAATGTGGGTTCAACCCGGTCCAATTGGTTCCTGCGTGCAGCATGTAAAGGTAATTTAAACAGTTATATGTGTAAACAAAGCAGTTTAGCAAAAAACTGGATTCAGTTTCCTCTCTACAGTCAATAAAACCTCTAGTTTCTCAAATATAATTAAAAACAACCATGGGCTTAAGAGGAAATTATTTATTATTGTAGATAGTTTTGGCAAATTATAAAATAACATTCATTCATTCATTCATTATCTCCCGCTTATCCTCTATTAGGGTCGCGGTGGGGTTCCCCATGCCCATCCAGGGGAGAACGTCTCAGGCGCTGGGCAGATAGACCCAGGACAGGGCGCCAATCCATCGCTGGGCACACACTAACTCACACAGACACACTCTAAACGGGGCAATTTTTGAGAATTCAATTAACTTGTTCCATGTTTTTGGATTGTGGGAGGAAACCGGAGAACCCGGAGGAAACCCACGCAGACATGGGGAGAACATGGAAACTCCACCCAGGTGGGGATTCGAACCGGGAATCCCTAGCGCTGAGAGGCGAACGTGCTAACCACTAAGCCACCGTGCCGCCATTTATAAAATAACAATGTATTTAATCTGTAACACTTTGTACAGATTATTAATTAAATATGAAGTGCATTTCTAAGCCTGATTTTAGGGATGACGCCCAATATCATCTTACATGTGAGTATGGGGGTTTGATTAAGTGAGGATTATTAAAGCCGGGCTAAAATGAAAACTTATCTAGTCCTGTTTTGTAATCAGCATCATCTTACCGTGGACATGACTCGGATAAGTCTTTATTAATCATTAAATATTGACGACTTCATTAGTTCCAAGTTGATATCATCAACATTAAAGTGTGTTCAACACTGTACTCTGTCATTTCTGCAGCCAACTTTATTTTACAGTAATATATCAAAGAGTTAAAGCCTCTTAGTGCGAAATCCTCCTGGTCAGAGTAACATCTGCGCTGGTAATCAAAAGCAGCCACTTGGCCGGAGCCCGAGCCGTGTGCTGACCTGTAGGCGGCTGTTTACGGTCTGGGGTTGGCTGCATTTCTTCTCTGCTGGGGACTCTGGATTTGGAGGATTTTTGAGAATCAAGTTGTAGGGGGCTTCAAAATATCTCTTCTAGATCACAGGCTAACCCGCCGTGGATCTAAAAGGATGCAGCCGCCTCGTTTTGATGCACAGCGTAGAATCAGAGAGTTTAGGAGTTTATTAAAAAAAATAGGGTGGTTAATATTTAGATTTTTTTTAATGCAGCATAGGAGAATTAGATAATAAATCATATTTCTTTGTTTATTTAGGAGCGGCACGGCGGTGTAGTGGTCAGCACACTCGCTTCTCAGTGCTGGAAATCCAGGTTTGAATCCCAGATCTGGGTTTTCATGTTCTCCCTGTGTCCGTGTGGGTTTCCTTAGGGTTCTTTGGCAGCCAAAACGTTTCCCCTGGATAGCCAACCATCCCTCAATCCCCCGCACACAAGAAAGTGGAAATGAGACAATTCACTGAAAATAATGTAAGCACATACTACATAAGTACTGCATTATAACCTCCCAATATATTTCCACCAAAGAAGATTTTTGACATGTATTTGCTGAAGTAACTAACCATTTCTCTTATTTAATCTGTGAATATTTAGTTAGTAGTAGATGTAGTTAGTTTAGATAGTATACCTGCACACGTACTTGTGCAATACGCACATTATAATCCCCGTTCATATCAATATAAAGAATCAAAGAACATCATTAAACAGGGCCAAAAAAATAAAAAATATACCAACACTGCATCAAATGTGATGAAATAATTTAGCAGCTTTTGTTATACAATGCTTTTATTGGCTGAGTTGTTCTTGGCTGAAAGCCATGGTACCAATCACTGATAAAGAGACAGTTCCTATTCTGCTTATTGTCTCGTGGATGTAGAGGCATTGTATCCCACACTTATAAATAATGACAGAATACTTTGTGAGCGGGACAAAGAGAGACCCCTGCTTTTCTTTTTGATTCTGAGGGTTGTGTTTACCTTTAAAGCTCCCGACAAAAACCCGAACCGTTCAGAGAAACGCAGGTGATTTGGCAGCTTTCAGACTCTCTGCCAACAGCAAACAAGGGACGCAAAAGAGTCGAAGTGGCTCGCTCTCCAAGCGATTTGGCTCCGATTTGCCTTCACATCTGCTTCTGACAAGAGGCTTCCGATTCCAATTAGAACTTCCTGAAACTCTGTGAAAGGGTTCGTGAGGCCAGGCGAACAGTGAAAGCGTCTCCACCCGGGAGTCTCCTTCCTGCTCCCTCAGCGGCCGTGGTCACTTTCTGATACGCAGCACAGTAATAATAATACGGGAGATAAAGAATCGCACGGCTGGATTTTCTCTGATCATTAACAATATGTGTGAGTGAGTTAATCAGATTGTTATCTGTTAACAAAAGCTTTAAGTCGGGGTTTAAGATGTGGGACACGTCCTTGCCAGGATTTGAGGATTTTAAAGAGATTTATGATATTTATTAATCTGTAAAAGTTGTGTGTGGATGTAATGATGACTCCCTCGTTTATCATAATGATGTTTTTCGGCAGAAAACCTCCTGTTTGCTGCAGAACACTGAATCTACAGGATGCTTTCTTTATAAATAACCATGCAAGCTTGAGTGAGGGTACAATGGGCCAAGCAGAGCTCCAGCCAGGGTTTTCTCATTTGGACTGGGGCTGGAAGGAGGCTCCTTGTGTGGCAACAGTGATCACACAGTTAATATTCAAAGGCCGGTATCTCATAAAGGAAGTTCCTCTAAAGGACCCCGACAAAGCTCACCTAGCACACAATAGGAAATCAGTAAATGGGATGTGTATTTAGCAAAAGAGAGGGAGGGTTTTTGGCAATGTGATCACGGACCACACCTCTTTCTCTGTGACAACCGCCTTATAACAGGAGCAGTGCAATAAGACCCCGATGAGAATACCGTATGCTCGAGTTTCCGTCTTTAAAGGAGATAAAATATCAGCAGCTGGCTGCTGAGTTCCGCAGCCTGTTAGTTACTCATTCAGCAAGCACCGGTGATAGGTTCTGCATAGGTTCTGCATAGGTTCTGCATAGGTTGTGCGGTTTCAGACAACTAAACAAGGACTGGAATGAAGTACTGTATTTTATTTAAAATCTCATGATCTACTTTGGACATTTGGACCCAGGGTCTCAAAAGAAGCCTATCAGTAAATCAGGGTTTAAACACAGATCTGAATGTGAGGTGAAAATATTTTCTAAGACATTATTATTCTAACTAGGGTGTTGTATATATGGGTGTTGTAATGAAGCCTATTTCAGCAGTCACAGGGTGTAAAGAAAGGGAATATACTGGACAGGTTTCCAAGATAGTTCAGGACGAATTATTTAGTTTTTTAAATTCACCAGACCAGCACAACAAGAAGTGTCCAAAAACATGTATTCAAGGTGAACTGAATGCTCTAAATTGCCCTATACAGTGTGCATTTGTGTGTGTGTGAGAATAAGTAATGCCCAGTGATAGATTGGTGCATGGGGAACCCCCCCAACCCCTCTCACTTGACCCTAGAAGAGGATTAAGCATAAGATAATGAATGAATAAATTAAAGATATATAGATAGAAGATGCCAACGCACAGAACATACCTCCTGTGAGGTGGTGGCAGTAGGGGATGCAGTATTGTTTAAATGCAGAAATTTGATTTAGTTCGGTTTGTTAAACCAGTTTCTTTATTTACGTTTTGTTTTGCCTGTCAGCTTTATATAAGAGCATGTTGCTGACCTTCAGGAAAGCTAAAGCGCTCCCACTGCGGGCAAATGGCCGAAGATTTCACACCGGGATTGGTGGTGCAGGAAACTGCGGGATAAGTACGTGACTTAATAACTAAAGTGGAAGTGAGATAGCAGCGTGAACGGGGTTATCCCTGATCCAGTGCTCGCTATTAAAGTACCGAGTTCCACTCTTTTAAAGTTTAATTGACTTGTGCGAGAACATTTCAACATCATTTCGAGTAAAAGTTTTTTTTTCTGCACAGACTCATACATTTCTTGCTTATTCAGCGTATGACTGAATGATGAGTCACGGCGTCTCGGATCAGATCGCTTACAGATGGCTGGATGAACGAGTCCAGTGTGAAGTCGATGACACATGTGCACAGCATCCTTCTCTTTGTCTTCCTCTGGTCAGTACTTATTGTGAGTGCCATAAAACAATACAATGACTGTATTAAGGAAATTAAATTAACTTGCTAAAGAAACATGTTGTATTGTGTGCTCTAAATTTAAATAGGTTCTGTCCTCTACAAACCTCAGCATAGGTTAATGCACAGTTACTATTTATTTATTGAATTCAATACATGGGGGGAGGGGATGCTAAAAGACTGTGAGAGGACACCTGAGAACCCGGAGGAAACCCACACGGACACGGGGAGAACATGGAAACTCCACCCAGATGAGGATTCGAACTGGAAATCCCCAGCGCTGAGAGGAGAACGTGCTAAAGCACTAAGCCACCGTGCCACCCGACGCTATACACTGTATTTGATAATGTACACACTTTAAACTCTCTGTATCATAGTATATAATGACAAACTATCTCGTTTTATTTAAACACGACTAAAATAATATACCATCATTTCGATTTTATGTCTCGAAGGCAGAATCCAATATGAAACACAACCATGAATACAAACAAAGGCGTCCCCACATGGTAGCGATGTGCTGTCGACCACGTAAACCCCGGCCTCTTTCCGTCTCCCCAGCTAACACACTCATTCACACATGCACATTTGCCTATTTTGACCTCATTACTCCCCCTTTTCCCATCAGCAGCCTCTGAATGCCAAATGGTGATGTCACCCTCATGGAGGCACTGGCAGCAGGCCTGATATGGGGGACATATTCAGAGAAGAGAATCCAGGATTACAGAAGGGAGCGATGGGGAATCCATGCTTTTTCTTCAGAGTTAATGATCCATAGCTGAAGGAAGTGCGATGAGCCCATGTAACTTGTTCTGGAGCTGTTACGGCGGCGCCTAAATGAATACAATGTTCAGGAATATACAAGCACAGAGGGATGTCTCATAGATTTAACCTGTTTGTTGTTTCTTCCTTGTATTGCCTCCAGGGGCTTTTATTCATCCGGCCTGAGCCAAGGTTTCCATTCATTAGGATTAAACTGTTACATAACAATACAGCTGGTTTCTTGGCCAGGCCACCACGATGTTGGTTAAAGAAACCCATAGAGCGAGCGCTGGTACCAATACGACCTTTAATCTGCATTATAGTTTTTTAAAAAACAAATACAAAATCTCTACAATATTATTATGGCAAAACATTTTTTACATTAATAAATGATTAGAAGATGTCACTGATGTCCTCTTCAGGTTTATCGTTATACTGATCACCTTAATGTTAGATTACGTCTGAGAGAATATTGTAAATCCTCTTTTGGTTGAAAGCGAAGCAGCCAGCGTTTCGACAAGAACTAAAAAGTGTAATCTGATTGGTTTAGATCTCCACTGAAGCTCCTGTTTGTATTAATTATAGAGTTTCAGTGCTAAAGTTTAAAGTGCTACACGATCACGTCAAGATGTAAAATCAACACACGAGCTCCGCTTACAAAGTTCTGAGTTTTAGTCCCTGGGGAGAACATGCTGACTGCTCTCCAGTGGGGGGTCCCCTGCTTTGCACTGGCCCTCCTTTCTCTCTTTTGTCTTTAAAACTACATTAAAAAGCTTTGATCTGTGGATGTTGAATTCCTGATTTATGTTGCTGCTGGTAATAAAAAGTGTATATAAAAAAATCTCAAGCTTTACATAGTTATTTAAACTGGTCAACACATCTGTTGCCATGTTGTGAAAAAAGCAGGAAACTGGTTCAACCCAAAGGAAACCCAGATCTCCCAGAGCACCGAAACAACGTCCTGCATCATCGGCGAATGTCAAATCTGATTACACTTTTAAAACAAATACTCTAATAGCACCATTAAGCGACTTCAGAAGTCGGTATTCATTAACAATAAAAGTATTTTAAAGAAAACAGATTGCAATAGAAGAAAGAAGAGATCTCCCGTTTCGTTACCAAAATATTAATATAATATCCTTATGAGAAGCATAAATGAGACGTGTTGAAGTTAAGTACAGCAACACAGTGAGCATTATTATCTTTGGGCTAGACTCTCCTGAAGGCGAACCTAAAGTGGGACGTTTAAAGAGGAAATGGGTTCACACTGGCGTCGTGTCGCTTGAGTCAATAAAATCAGTGACAGTGTTGGTGTGGGGTTTGGGTCAAGTTATTCTGTTTTTTTGTGCGAGTGTGCGGACACGGTCTCTCACCGCTGAAAATGGGCTCCAGCATGCTTGGCACCGTTGGAAAGAGAAAGCGCACAAAGGAAGGGTTGACCAGCCTTGGCAGGCGAACTGTGGCTGTAGTGGAATGATTCGGGCTGTAAACTCAACATGTTGTTGCCAGAGCGTTTTGTCTGCGACTGAGTAAATAAGAGTGGTTTAAAGACACCCTCTCGATGAAGACAAGCCTCAGTTTTAATTACACATTCTCAAATATTGAACTGCTTTTGCTTATTTAATAAAAACTGTTGCTGAACACAGGTGAGACCTGCCGAATTGAGTGAACTAAGGCACCCCCCACACACACACCTGCATATGTCCAGAAGGCTTGAATATGAGACGACTAGTGTCCAACTCAGTAGAAACAGCCTGTAAGCCTTCTCTCTATGGTATGATGTCTGTGTGATGTGCGATTAAGCCAGATTTTCCAGAGCTTTGACCTTCCTATAGCTATTTTAATAATTTTTACTTGGGTCATTATTGGTAAATAAACCCCAGCAAGCTTTTAAAAGACTAACATCACCTCCATTGGTTTATCTTTTAATAATGACCAGATTTTGTATATTATCTCACTTATTACACCACTGCTTCATAATATTATATTATTTTCAATAATAATTAGACTCACGATTTCATTCAAATCGTTGTTTCATGCTTTTATTTCATTATTCTTAGTATTTTACTTAAAGTTTGTAAACAACCGATGGGCTGCACATCTAATGGCTGCTTTTATTGTCGATTGGGGTTGTAAGCCATCACATGGTGATTGAGTGGTGCTACCAAGGTAAAGCATCCACCCAGAGTTTATCAAAACAAAAGCAGAAGAAAATGTGGAAACTGCAATCCCAATTCTTTAACACACACGCACACACACACACACACACACATACACACATATACACACACACACCCTAACATCAACAGATCTTCATTTTGCCAATCAGCGTGCTTTAATTCTAAACACACATGATTCTCGTCCAGTTTCCAGTCTACTGTTTGCACTTCCTCTGACTCTGTGGAAAGTATGATTTGCAGATATAAAACCCTGAAGTCCTCAAATAACTTCAGAGTTTCAGTGAAGACTTTTGTGATTTCTTTCACTTTCATTGCACAACGTGGTTCCAGCATTAAGTTTTCATTGGTTTTTATGTGAGATAATGTGGCCAGCATGTGGCGTGCATGCTGTAACACTGATTCAGATCTGAGCAACACAGCAACCAGGTGGCATCCCTTTAAACAAAGCCATGCGTCTTCGCTCGCATCCCATGTGCACGCCACGCTCTCTCACTCTCAGCAATCTGACGTGAAAAGGCAAGCCAGGTAGCTCGAGCTTAACCAAATATGCAAAAGGTTAAACCTTCAGCTCCGTCTTATCTAACGCAACAAGAAAACAAACAGAGCACGGGTGCAGGGTAATAAAGCAGGGTCGCGGTTGGGACCCCTGCGATTTCAGCTTATCAGTGATGGCTTTGCTCAATATTATACAGCTTAACTCGCGGCGGGCGCTGTGTAAACAGAGTTCTCTGTGTGTTTCAACTCGAAACAGACGCCACGCCATGTTCTCCTCACATGGATGCTCAGTGGATGGTTGAGGGAGGAAGTCAGCGGGAGGCATGGGAGGTGTTGAGCCCTGTCATCCTGTTGTTGATGGTCCACACCTGTCTGTTGCTAAAAAGAGACTCTCGGGGAAGCGTCAGTTTGGGATGTGTCAAAATCAACTGAGTCAAGGTTGTAAAGTTCCAGCACTGCGCTGTTTTAAGTGAATTAAATCAAAAGTACAGAGACACATCTTACACCTACAGCTTAGTCTAAGCATCCATCCATCCATTATCTTCCGCTTTATCCTCTAATAGGGTTGTGGTGGAGTTCCCCATGCCCATCCAGGGGAGAACGTTTCGGACGCTGGGCAGATACACCCAGGACACGGCACCAATCTATCACTGGACATACACTCACACACACAAACACACTTTATATGGGGCAATTTGGAGAATACAATTGACCTTGATCCATGTTTTTGGACTGTGGGAGGAAACCAGAGAACCCGGAGGAAACCCACGCGGACACGGTTAGTCTAAGCAGATCCGCCCTCCTGCATCTGTAACAGCTGATTAGCCACAATTCCTTTAATCGGCATTCTAGTTCATCCCAAAAGTGTTCAATAGGGTTAAGGGCTGGGCTCTGTATTGGCCAGTCAAGTTATTCCATACCAGTCATGCTGGTCCAGAAAACGGTCCTTCCCCAAACTATCAGGAAGGTTAGTTATTCAGTCTGCATGGCATTGATGCTTGATAATTCTGCCACCACTGCACATGCACGACAGAACCTTTCCCAAAGAGTAAACAGACCCCTCTGTTTGATCACGCCGTGAAGCCCGATCAGCTCGACAGGCTCTGGGAACGTCTCCTGCACATGAAACGTTTCTTTATGTGAACCGGTCCTCAACGCAGTTCGGGTCAACCACGGGCTAAGTCCAGTTAGACTTAAACATCTAGAACATATACGCCATTGATGTTCCAGCTTCTGTGACCTCCATTCCTTTGATCTTGCTTAAATAAGCCGTACCTTATTACGTTCATATATCCAATTATAACATGAGACGACACGGGACCCGGCCGCGACCTGTAATGGTTCAACTTATCCTGGATTTATTATGAATATACTGCATAGGTTTATGTTTTTTTCTATTGATATATTTATTTTAATTCATAAATACAAACTTCCCCGTGTTGGTTGATGCACATCTTCTCACATCCCACCGCACTGCTGTCACCAATTACTCCAATAATTGACCCAAGATGTGTGGCATCAAACCACGGCGCATTTATTCCATCTGGCTGATGTTTTCAGAACACGTTTGTAATCCTGGACTGTGATCAGAGTAAAGCGTGCTGTTATATTCTCAGTTGTATTGTAATCATCGGATTCATTATTCCCATCTGGAAGTGTCACCCGACTCCTGTGGTTGTGGCCACAACCAGGGTGGCTTTGTGGAAAAACCAGATATGTATTTACAGACTTAAGTTACATGCTTTAATCAAATAAAAAAAATATCAAGAAAATTAAGAGAATTTTTAATGATCACCATCAAATGATGGGTTCTGCTGAAGATGCTTGTTTTATGATTATAAAGCCGCTGGGCTGTTCGGGGGGGGGGGGGGTTCTACACCGGAGCTGTAATGACATGGTGCACGCTCTGTTTTAATTCTTTCAGCATTTACCATCAGGTGCCGGGATAAGAATTTAAAAAAAAAAAGCAGCCTCTGCATGGAGAGGCCCAAAAAAACTCCAGAGAGCTGTTAATGACACAGTGTGCACATAAAAACACAGAGAGATCAACTGCTTATTATAGCTGCTCAGTCATGCTTGATGCCATGATGGCTTCATGCACATCCTTCTCTGTGTTAGAGATCATGATGGGGATAAGGAGCATATTTTGGATTAGGGTCTCAAAGAAGAAGAAGAAAAATATATTTAATACAAGTCTTCAGTTACAGGTGAAATTAAATTCCAGGATCAACTGGAAACCGGCGCTTGATGTAAGCATTTTAACAGAGACGTGACGTTATAGGACTGAATTAAGTTCTGGATTCAGCCTCAGTACAGCCTGCTTGCTACTGTTGGGCTCTTTATCGAGGCTCTTAAGCCTTGCGTTGTGGAGATTGTTATCATGTAGATCACTTTAGATAAGAGTGTCTGCTTAATGCTGTGTACATATAAATAAACACGCACTACTTCAGTCTGGAGAAAAAGATATGATGTGCCATTGATGTGTTTGATAAACAGAACTCATACGGGTCGTGTACAAGGTGCGTTCAGCATCGGAACGTTCTCAGAGGAACACCGTTTGAATTAACCGCACCGAGTCCTGATTATGATTTAATCTCTCTGCGCTGATGTTGAAAATACATGCCACGTTCCAAAAATAACAAACAGATAGAACGTAACTGTGGCGGTGACTTTGTAGTTACACGTCAACATTTGTGCTTACTTTAAGAATAAAAAAGGTTTTATGAGAAGGCGTGATGGCGATCCCCGCCCGGCCGATCTGAGGAATCCCTGGACTTTCCGTTACAGATCGTGTTTGTGACTTCCAGTTAAACTGATTCTTCGTGTATTACAGGTTGATCAGTACCATGTGCCTCAAAATGAAAGTCTTTAAGAAAAAGAAAGCATATGAGTCACTGATCAGATACTTACTTACAGTAAGTTTGCTGGAGATCAACCAATCAGCACTTCTGAAATACTGACGCAATGAAGGTGTACGGTTCACATACACTTTGAATGCTGTGGCTGTCTGAGAAACAATATCCATCCATCCATCCATTATCTTTCCCAGGGGGTTCCTCATGCCCATCCAGAGGAGAACGTTTCGGGCGCTGGGCAGATACACCCAGGACGCCAATCTATCACAGACACACACTCACTCACACAGACACACTCTATATGGGGCAATTTGGAGAATTCAGTTGACCTTGATCCATGTTTTTGGACGGTGGGAGGAAACCCACATGGACACGGGGAGAACATGGAAATTCCACCCAGATTGGGATTAGAACCGGGAATCCCTAGTGCTGAGAGGAGAACATGCTAAACCACTAAGCCACCGTGCTGCCCAAAAACAATATCAAGTTTGTAAATCTATCTGTATCCTGATTCATTAATTAAAAATAAATCTCTGTTTCTTGGTGGACGGGTCGTCGGTGAAACCCCACCCCACATAGATTTAGCTTTTATCCAAAGCGACTTACAAATGAGAACACCACAAGTCAGTAGTTTGGTTCAAGTAGGTCTGTTTCAAAAATCTGCACAGTGTTGATTAAACTGTATTAAGCCTGCCTGTATTAATACATCACAGAATTAAATAATAGATTTTTGACCCAAAGGTCCACAGACATCCCACATTAATATCAGGGATGAGTCCGTCAGTGTGCTGCAGTCGCTCTCATGTTTTACATTGCAGCTTCCTCCTGCTCTGAAGCCACCATCAGTCAACTTTGGTCTCCAAGTCTCACAGACAGCTAACAGAAGGTCACGTTTCTCCCACCACACATCTACTCTTTCTGGACATCAATCAGATTTGACAGGTGGATTTTCTTTCATAAGGAGGTTATTATTATGAAACAGCTGTACTTAGACTAGCTCTTGCAGCTCTTGCGGCTCTTGCACAATATTCACAGTCTTGTTCCTATTTCCTTTAATTTCATTCGTACCAACTAATCTAAACAGGATAGGCTGGAAGGAAAAGAAATGGGTGGATGAAAAAACATCAACTGTTAATCTCCTTCAGATATAATATTGCAAATGATTTACAGACAGCATTGTTTATATTGCTTACCGAGTCCTGGTTTAAATTATGAAGATGTAGTTATTGTTGTTGCACATAATATATATTAAATGGTATATATACTGTAGAGGAGACACTAGGTGTAAGGTGAAGATTTAAGGTGAGTATTACGCAATGCAATTGCAGTGTTGCATGAATACAAACACATTCACACACTCATTCACCCCCATGGGATTAAATAAAAAACAGTAATAGCAGTTCATCGGTGCTGCAACACTAGTGTCAGTGATTTCTGCAGCGGGGCAGGATTAGTCCGATCAGCGCAGTGAGCATGGGCATGGTGTTTCAGAAGGTGAGGTCTGTTGTGCAGTCAGTAGGAAAGGGAAGGGCATGTTCTGGGAGGTGATCCAGAGAGAGGTGCAACAGGGGATGACTTTGTGTTTGCGCATGAAGGACAACGCCTGTACTCATAATGCTGCACATGGGCATGCTGCGACTGCTCCTGACAGGACAGCCCATCGGGACAAAGTAGTTCTGTGGTGGTGGGGGGGAGGGCTATGATTATGTATCAAACTTGAATGGAATTATAATCTGATCATTTGATGTAGAGCAGATTAATAATGTTGTGTTGTCATTGTGTATTGTTATGGTTGTTTTAGCAATACAATGCATCTAGGCCTCAATTTATTTCTCAAAAGGAAAGTCTAGAATGGAAAACTCACTGTATGTTCAGGGACATTCGGGAAAGTGAATGAGAAAATAAACTAAAAATGGTTTACACATATAAAATGTATTTTTCAGCAATATGGGAATGCAATATAGTTTTTTTATGACAACCATTCCAATTTGTTAAAAAAAGGGGCCAATAATAAGCTAACTGTGTTTATTTTCTCCACCTTCCTCATTTGCTGCAATATAAGAGGGGAAACATGGAGTTTACAGTTGTGCAGTTGCTTTGGGAGCACATTTGGGACCTTAAAATGACCACATGGGTGTTTGGAGATCTTCCAATTTACGGTCTGAACAATAGCTGGAGGCACGACTACATTAAATTCTATGAGCCGTGGATATACAGGAAACACGGCCCAATTTCCCATTCCAAAGCAATATAAACGCCTGACTTCAAAACAAAGCTCGTCGGATTTTAAAGGGGCATTTTTTACCACATACTTGCGTTGTTCAGGCAAACAAGGTCCAACCACAAAGTATACCTATAAACCTTACATCACTTCCACCACCTACCAACTGTATAAAGTAGAGGCCACAGGTGTGAATCAAACACCCGACACCTGATATTTAAGAGCCTGCAGCTGGCAGTCGCGGCGTTTTCTCTCGAAGCTTTTGTTCTACATCAAGATCTGAATTTAGAATTAAAATGAATCACATGTGGGTTTTATAAAACTAAAGCATTCAAACGGCTTATAAACCCAAACAACCCGGACGGCGAGCTGAATGCACATCAGTTTTAAAAAATGGGAAATGACACCCTGGTGTCCTCGTGTAACGCAACAAGGCTCCAAACTTGGCTGTTTACTTTGGGTTGTGGCCGTGAATACCTTCGAAGAAAAACATTACATAATAGTTAATCCATTAAAGCTTCAATGATCACTGCACTTTATTTTGGGGATTGTAGGGATCTTGTGTGTGTTTTTCTATAGTTGCAGGTCTTGTGACAGAGTTTATGGAACATTACCAAACAAAGAGGCAGGAACTAAAAGTAATTTGGTGATTAGACATTGACTCTGTTAAATTAACTGAACACAACAGGGTTATTCTGCTTTAATATTATATTTAATATTATACATGTTGACATTCGGACAATAAAATAATTTATAAATAGTATGATTCGGTATTGTTTTTTTATTTGAATGTCTTTGTTCAGAGGTTACACTGAACTCATGTGACCCAGAGCATGTGAACCATTATCTCAGAAGTGACACGAAACAATAAAAGCTCATTTCCAAAATGACCAAATGAAATAAATTAACAAACGCTCTATTAATTTTGTAGCCATGTGCCGAAAAATTCACATGCCCCCTTTCGGAGCACTGACTATGTTTAGATACTACACAATTAGAACGTGTTGCCAAAAATATCTGTGTGAGAAAACGCAGACGTGGTGGAAAGTGAACAGTGGCATTTTAAAAAAACGAGGTGGTCATCGCAGCCTGCTGCGGAACGGCCATGCACAAAGATAAAGCGTGTCAGATGCAATCTGCAAAAACACGAGCATGACATCACTCTCCATCACCATCTTTTTTTTTCCCAAGGCAACATCCGAGCGTGGTGGCAAAGAGGGAACCGGGGGTTGAGCTCTCACACTTAGTCGGGGTGAGCTGAGCACACACGGCTGTCTCATCAGCACCAATGATGTCAACCCTTTCCCATACAGAGTCCGAAGAGAGGCAAACAAAGTTGCGATTGGGCTCTGGGAATCGAGAGAAAAAAACCTGGGAAGTTAATGAGTCTTTCACATCACAGGCCTCTTTTGGGCATGTCAATCAGGCCAAGAGGTTGGGGCATGATGCTGGGGTGAATTGGTTGGGGTGTGTTTGCCTTCCTTGTTTTTTTCAGAAGGTTAAATGAAGCTTGGTGAATGACCAAGGAACGAACGCTGAAGCTGTCCGCTTACTACTGGATGAGAGGTGACGATGTCAGAGTGGTAGTGGCATCTGTAGTCTATCGTCAGATTTGCATAGATTTTGCATGGTTTCTAAAAGCGAAAAAAAAATTAAGGCCTCATGGTAGTTTCGTGAAGTGGACACCCTGTTCCAGACAATTTTTTATCTAAAGATTCCTGTGACCCCAGAATCCCTTGCCCTTCCCCCCCCCACACACACCAGATCACTGTATTAATATCACAATTTTCAAACTATCGCTTAAAAGTTTTTTTGAGATGCTTAAGAGGAATTAGCCTATAACTTACAATAAATATAATTAAGACCATTATGTTTATTGAAGGCCGGCATGGTGGCTTAGTGGTTTAGCATGTTCTACTCTCAGCACTAGGGATTCCCGGTTGGAATCCTAATCTGTGTGGAGTCTCCATGTTCTCCCCGTGTCCGTGTGGGTTTCCTCCGGGTTCTCCGATTTACTCCCACAGTCCAAAAACATGGATCAAGGTAAATTGAGTTCTCCAAATTGCCCCATATAGAGTGTGAGAGTGAGTGTGTGAGTGAGTGTGTGCCCAGTGATAGATTGGCATCCTGTCCTGGGTGTATCTGCCCAGCGCCCAAAACATTCTCCCCTGGATGGGCATGGGGACTCCCCCACGACCCTAATTCAGGATAAAGCGGGAAATAATGGATGGATGTTTATTAAAAACATGTAAAAGCAGTTTAAAAAACACCGCCCGGTACTTTAATGAGCTACACAGAGGGCATGGCCTGTGCGTCATTGGCTTGTTTTCCTCTATCGCCCCCTGCTGGTTCGTGTTATAAGGGCATAAGTACACGATGTACACCCAAATTTCTACAATCTGAAAAAGACAAAGCGTTTCTTATGCTTCGTGTAGTGGTTTCAAGACTAGGACTCAAAATACACCCAAAGCTTTTCAGCATTTACTTAAACAACATATATTTTAACAATTTTAAGCCCGCGGACATGACCTTTACCAGATACTTATGTGATTGTCATAAAATCAAGTAAATTTCACAAGAAATAACAACGTGCTCCTGTGTTTTTGGTAATAGTTTTTTTTTATTAATATTTACATAAAACCACGAGCAGCAATCAATTACAGCGTGAACCGAGTCTCTGGTTGTATATTTAGGATGGGCTGTGAGTCGAATCCAATGCAATAGAGTCAGTTTCGAATTGGTTCAAATACAATAAAAAAAAAGTTCAGTCAGTGTTAAAAGTGAAACAAAATTGTAATTAATATTTTACCATATAACGACAAAAAACTTTCTGATTACTTTCTAAATGTACAAACAATTAAGACACGGGGTGGTTTATAACAATTTGCACATCGTTCTGAACATATATATATATATATATATATATATATATATATATATATATATATATATATATATATATATATATATATATATAATTAATTTTTTTAAATCGGAATTACATATTACTTATTTACATTTAGTTTTTTTAATGCATGTGTTCGAAAGGAGTCGACTCCGTCGTGTTGGGAACCGAGTGACCAAACTGCGCTGATTTGCCGCATTGTTGGGCGGATTGATACGTACAACTTAGGACAACTCACCACGTCGACGTTTAGGAACGATTCTTCCGCCTTTGTAGAAAGACGGCACTGGTTCGATGAGATCGAACGTTACGTGCGCTTTTAAGTTTTTTTTTATATGAATATAAACAGCTTTTATATCGTTTATAACATTCCTCATGGTTGTAATGTGTTAAAAGCCTGTGAAAGCGTTAGACTCGCTCTACTTTTATACCAAAAGTAGTTCCGTCCGCAACCGCCATTTGGGCTGATGCTATTGTTAGCTGAACGTTGCGATGTAAAAAACAAGTGTTAGATTATCGACTTTGCTCGAAACGAACGGCTTTATTTAAACCTGGTAATTATTAACGTTCACGTTCAGAAATTAACCGACCGAAAAAATCTGTTTAGTTTGGTCCTCGCGTCGTTATTCGACCGTTGTCTTTGGTCCCGGTGTGGCGCTAAGAGCGGCGGCTGCTTCAGGAGTCCCCCTTCCGTTCGTTCGTTCTCCGGGTTCCACCGACAGAACCCTGCTCCCGACAACAACGATTTTAATCTAGAATAAGTGGTTTATTATTGTCACGCTGACGACCACTCAGCAAGACCCGAAGAGCGGAGGAGAGATGGCGAGCTCGGTTGGAAACGTGGCCGACAGCACAGGTAAAGAACTGAAACCGACCGACTTTCTTTATTATTATTAAATTAACACAATTTCACCCTGATAGCATTAACTGTGATCGTTACCTCCCAATAAACCCGTATGGGAAACGACAGTGTTAAAAACCATCTGCTCGTTTAGCCCCACTAATCCACTAGTTCAACCAGTTAACCAGGTTATTGACCTTTTCAGCTGTTAGAATACAAACACTTACTTCCCTCTACAAATATATCCCCCAGGATGTTTATTTAAGCAATATATATATATATATATATATATATATATATATATATATATATATATATATGAATATTGGGCATGCACGGTGGCTTAATGGTTGGCATGTTCTCCTCTTAGCACTAGGGATTCCCGGTTCGGGTGGAGTGTCCATGTCCTTCCCGTGTCCGCGTGGCTTTCCTCCCACAGTCCAAAAAACATGGATTAGGGTCAGTTGAGTTCTCCAAATTGCCCCATATATGTGTGTGAGTGTGTGTGTAAATGTGTTCCCAATACCCATCCAGGGGAGAACGTTTCGGGCGCTAGGCAGATACACCCAGGACAGGGTGACAATCTATCACTGGAGACACACTCACTCACGCAGACAAACTCTATATGGGACAATTTGGATAATTCACTTGACCTTGATTCATGTCTTTGGGCTGTGGGAGGGAACCGGAGAACCCGGAGGAAACCCAAGCGGACACGGGGAGGACATGGAAACTCCACGTGCTAACCACTAAGCCACTGTATCACCATCTTATTTTATTTAAATGTGGACGTGGTGGCTCAGTAGTTATGGTAATAGCCTATATTAAACTATATGTAATCTATTGATGTATAAAGTTTTTTTTTTTTTTTTTTTAAATATTACAATTTTTAATAGAAATTTACAACAAAAAGTAAAGTGGCAGTGGCGTAAAGATTTCTATGTATTTACAATATTGCACTAAAAACCTATAGTGTAATGAAATAAAATATTGCATCGAATAAAGTATGGATGTCACGAATATTTATTGTTGTAGAGTTGCAGAGTTTGTTGGCCACAGGTACAAATGACCTCCGGTGGCGCCTCATGGTGCATTTTGGAGGATTTGTCATAGAGATCTGGTTCTCAAATCTAGTTTTTCTCATAAGTGTTTGGTGGGATGGAGGTCAGGTCTCCGTTTGGGCCTTAATATACAATATGCAATTATTAAAATAAGATTTTATAAGCCTGTGGCGATGGCACTGAGTGAAAACTCAGACTTTAGTCCTGAATATGTTTGTGTATACAGTGTATGTGTCCTCCATGCAAATCTGTAATCTAATAAAAAAGCTTTCAGTGGCACGTAATCGCTAAAAAAGAAATTTAGATTGCCGTGCATTTGTATTCCGAACTGAAGCTGATTCAAAGCTGCATTTTGATGAGGCCATGTGGAAGAATTATGAAAAAGTGAGTCATCGGAGGCCAGTTACCCCATGGTGGGTAACCTAATCATACCTGCTTGTTGTTCTGCCCATTCCTCAGATCCCTGCACATGAATTTGAAAAACTCCCCCACTGCTGACCTGCTATTTATAATCGCTTTCCATAAAGATTAGAAAACGTCGTCCTTCGTGTTTTTTTTTTTTTTTAATTTGTTGTACAAAATGAGAATTGCTGGAGATCTGATCTGTAAAATAGTCACATCAGCAGGCAAGCGCACCGCGTTCCGGCACGTTCATGTTATTAACTACACGTCTGTGATTGAAATGCTTGGATCCTTTTGTTTTATTTGTATGATTTTACTCAGAACAACATCATTTTTGTCATGTTTATTTTGCTCCTCAACCCCTCACCCTGCATCTTATTTTCTTTAGTTTAAAGGGAGAGTTCATAATTTTTAATGTTAAAGCTGTGAAACTGAACTGAACTCATCCTTTAAGCTGTTGTTATTATTAATTTTTTTTTCTCTCACGTGAACGTGTTTTATTGATTTGAAACCGTTCACTGAGTGCATGTTTTATACATTTCTTAATACAAATTGCATGAATTTAGATGAAGAGGTTCATCTCTGCTCTTGTCATTTTATTATTTTATTTTATTTCGGCTTCATTTCCATTTTTCTAACATGTTGTTTTTCCCCCCTTCCTCTTCGCGGGTTGTGTTGGTGCTACAGAACCAACAAAACATATGCTTTCCTTCCAAGGGTTGGCCGAGCTGGCGCACCGCGAGTATCAGTCGGGTGACTTCGAGGCAGCCGAGCGCCACTGTATGCAGCTGTGGCGCCAGGAACCAGACAATACAGGAGTTCTGCTGCTGCTCTCCTCCATCCATTTCCAGTGTCGTAGACTTGACAGGTAAAGAAAAATGGTTACACTAGTACGATGGGGACTGTAGTGCGTTTGAGGTTTTGTATAAACTACTTACTCACATATATTGATCTATTGTCATTTTGGCCACATTTGGATTATTAGCTTTTATTTATTGGCTTCCTATCCTGTCACACAGGTCAGCTCACTTCAGCACTCTAGCCATCAAACAGAACCCCATGCTGGCAGAGGCCTATTCCAATTTGGGTAACGTCTTCAAGGAGCGTGGGCAGCTTCAGGAGGCCATCGACCACTACCGACACGCCCTGCGCCTCAAACCGGACTTCATCGACGGATACATCAACCTGGCAGCGGCGTTGGTGGCAGCAGGAGACATGGAGGGGGCCGTGCAAGCTTACGTCTCTGCTCTCCAGTACAACCCTGTAAGAACTTACCAAACAACTCGTACTAGTAGAACTAGTACACAACCAATGTAAGCGTAAACATAATGGGTTTTGTCCCTGCAGGACCTGTATTGTGTGCGTAGTGACTTGGGCAACCTTCTGAAGGCTCTTGGGCGTCTGGAAGAGGCAAAGGTCTGTTAGGAGATGTCAGCTTGTGCATGGAGTACTGTGTTCTTTTATGTTTGGCTTACTTTTTTGATTTGCTTATCTATATTTCTTGTTTTTTTTTTTTTTTTTTTTTTGTTATTTGTTGAGTTCTTTGTGTTGTTTTTTGCGGCTCTGTTCTAAGCACTTACTGTCCTATGGAAGTGAGCTCTACTCTGTACTTCCCCCAACGAACACTAAGCTGTATTTCTGTTCTTTAGATGTGTGGTGTGGTACTCATCACGTATTCCTACCTTTACACCCGTCTCTCACCTCAGCTCCACGCCACCTCTCACTGCAGATCAGCAGGTTCAGTCTCATTAGTTGGAAGTAAAAAACCAATTCCCCCATTTTCCTAAAATGAGCCCACCATCAGGCTGTTCTAATTACTGCCCCTTAATTGATAGTGGCAAGCACCTACCCTACACAGAGCTACACTCTGATAACAGTTATGGGGAATTTAATGTCCCCTAAGCTTTCTGCCTAACTTTAATAATAAGCATAGATCACACACGTTCTTTCCATCCTCCTCCTCATCCTCTTCCTCCTGCTGCCCTCTGTTACTCCCGCTTGTCTTTCTATGCTTTATGTTGACCTGGCTTTCCAGTCAGCTCCCTTCTCATTGGAAGAAAGGCTGTCTCTTTTAATCTAAAACCCAAATGAACAAATTTCCTAATAGGCACCGCTGTGGACGTGTTTGCTTTAGCGTTATGGAGGGATTATGCTGGCTCGGTCTTGAACACACAATGGATTGAATTTGAAATTAGTGATCTTTGCTATGTTAAAAAATAAGATGGCTTCCAACTGCAGTGTTTCTGAAGTATTTATAAAAAACAAACAAACAAACAAAAAACGCTGAGTTCTGTCAGCTCTCTGAAAGCATTGCGTTTAGCTGATGCTGCTGATGCTTTCTACACACAACTGTGAAGTTCTACCGGTCCTCACAAGACCTATTTCTCCATTTTAGAGTGTTTTGTGGGTGATTGAAGTTGGAGAGAAGGAGAATAAAGACCTTACAGGTTAGAAGCTCTCTTATTTTGTCAGGGGGAAAGAGCGGGAAGGAGCGCTGGTATCCCCATTAATATTGGCTCCGGCGCTCTGACCCCCCCGCGCGCTTGCTCAGGGACGTGGAGTTTGCGCGCTCAGAGCTGCCTTCCTGACTCCTCAGCCAAGACTACTGATATCAGGGTTCCAGTTTCAGCACGTCGGGAGTTTATTATTATGAAGCTTTGAAAAACATCCCAATATTGCAGAGTGTGTTTGGGGCGGAAGGGGTACATACATAGATTTGGAATAGGGTCATATCGTACACGATGATGTCAGCCCTCGGCTGTGTCAGGCAGGCAGCTTCCAATCTGCTCTCCACTGCACGCGTCAGATGCGATGATAGAAAGAGCGACAACACGCGCAGCACAAGCATTGACCTCTTTATTTCAGAGCTGTGGAGGCTTCTAGATACATATCATTAAACCCCAGGCTTTTTTTCTTTACCCATTGGGCAGGATTCACGAAGTCAGGACAGGATAAAGCAAGACTTGTTTTCCCAACCATGTAAACTAAAGATAAACCGTAATAAACATGTTGCAAGGAATGATCATTACTCACTTTTGTCTCTCCTTTAATGTCACATTATTATTCCTTAGGAAATGTGAACAGTTTCATTTTTTGGGAAGATCAAGCCAGTTAGCCTCCCTCCGTCTTTCTTTCATTAAAAACAGGATGTGAGATATCAAAAGAAGTCATTCGGTCTGAAATCTACCCCCAAAGCCTTTCTTCCGTACAAGCCTTTTCTTTCCATTTGAACCTGAATTCATATGAACTGCATGACTGAGTAGGAGATTTTCCACTTTTTGTGTTTTTAGTTATTTATTTATTTTTGGTTTGTGTTGTGAATTTTCTTTTTTTATGTCCATATGAAACAAATGTACTGATTGCCAACTTTTACTAACGCTCTTGTTTTTCTTATTTTGTCTCTTTTGGTTTTTTCCACCACTGATATTGTTATTTAGAAGGTTTCAGGTGGGTGACACTATTCCTGCGTAGGTGCAGTCCGGCGGAAAGGAACACTAGGGGCAGCATCAGTCCTCTTCTCTTCTTCCAGCTGTGGTCGCACCCCTCTGACACAGTCCAAAAATATGGTAACGGGTTTGTAACTGCCAGCAAAAAAAAAAAAAAAAAATTCATCTCATGTCTGAGTTCTTCTTTCTCGGTGCTACCTTTTGAAGAACTAAAAGTGTGAGAGGAATAATATAGTGATTACACTCTAAAGTATTCTTTAGAAATCCTCTCTACAATGTAACATCGCCCAACCTGGTAAATAAAAGAAAAAAAAATGGATTGGATGCCGTAGGCATACAAAAATCACAGTAAGAACCCTCTAACTCTTACTTGTAATTGTTTTTTTTCCTGTTGCTTTGGTTTATCATTTTTGCTTTTGGTTTTGATTTGGAGTTGCAGCGATCCGCTGAGCCGATGACGCGCTGTGAGTCTGCAGCGACGCAAGGGTTGCGCAGCGACAAAATGCGATACTCAAATGCGCAAGCGTGCAGTAGACGCACCACTTCCCCCTCCACCCGGCCGATATACTGCAGATCTGCCTGTCTAGCCTGTCAGCATGGCACCCAGCGAGCCGCCAGGCCACTGCAGGACACCGTTGGCATATTTTATTTGAGTGCTCTATTTATAAAATTGGTTTACTAAACATACAAAGTCCAGAAGGTGTGGTCTTGGACCGAAACAGTGTGGTGCTCCTGAAGGCGGGTGGGTTTCAGGGAGTGTGCCAGTCTGGTGGGCTCAGGTTTGCCTGGGGCGTTCGATCTGCTGTATCTCGAGCCGGCGTCTGCGCAAGCGGAATGCGGCAAGCGAGCGTGGCGCGAGCAGCGACTGCGGCGCGGCTACAAGCGATGGCTGCGCTTGTGGCGTCTTTGCGCCGGCATTACAGGGACCTTCACCTACAGTCCGGGCCTGGCATTTGAGGTTGCGTTTAAAGTCGATGTGTTCTTACAGTGTTATTGATAAATTGATGCCGCTGTGTGGAACCCCTGGTAATGGCTATTTTTTAAATCTTTATTTAATTGTAAATGTCTCACACTGTTGTTTTGTGAGGACGAGCCTGTAACTGAGGAATGTCAGCTGGAGTGGAGGTGCTGGTCATATATGCGCAGCGCAGGAAAAAGCGTGCAGCTTAGCGCAGCAGATTCATGCGCATGCAAACCCGCGCTGTAGACTCACTTTTTGCTTTTTGGAGGATGCACCCTAACTGTTTCTCTCTACCCTTTTTGTTTTCTTCCCTTTTATTCAATCTCATTATTTTTATTTCGACCCCCGCACCTCCCCCTGTCTGCTCCTTTGCCTCTTTCTGTCCCTCTTCCTCCTGTTTTCATTGTTGACCTATTCAAGGCGTGCTACCTGAAGGCCATCGAGACCCAGCCGAACTTTGCCGTGGCGTGGAGCAACCTGGGCTGTGTGTTTAACGCTCAGGGCGAGATCTGGCTGGCCATCCATCACTTCGAAAAGGTACGAGGACCGGCTCTGAATGAAGATCATAGAGTATGCTTTGAAATAACTTATTTGATTGTACGTACATATTTATTTTCCTGAATTGCAGGCTGTGACTTTAGATCCCAACTTTTTGGATGCTTACATTAATCTGGGGAATGTTTTAAAGGAAGCGCGCATCTTTGACCGGTAAACATCCGCAGATCGTTCTAAATCCATATCCTGTTGCCAGATAAAGCCTAAGGTTTTTTTTTTTTTAACCAATCCCGGTTGATTCTTGTGCACAGAGCTGTAGCCGGTTATCTGCGAGCACTCAGCCTGAGTCCCAATCACGCCGTGGTCCACGGCAACTTGGCCTGCGTCTACTATGAACAGGGATTGATCGATCTGGCCATCGATACTTACAGACGTGCCATCGAGCTGCAGCCTCACTTCCCTGATGCTTACTGTAATCTCGCCAATGCTTTGAAGGAAAAGGGCAATGTAATCACGTTTTTATTACCCCTACAGTCTTTTCATACAGCGCTGTGTGTTCTGTGATGATCAGTGCTTGTTTTAGCCCCCCGCTAAGCCACTGTGCTATGTCGTAGGTCTCCGAGGCTGAGGAATGCTACAATACAGCACTGCGCCTTTGCCCCACGCACGCCGACTCCCTTAACAACCTGGCGAACATCAAACGGGAGCAGGGCAACATTGAAGAAGCAGTACAGCTTTACAGGAAAGCTCTGGAGGTCAGCACGAGCCAGCTGAATTCTTAGAAGATGAAGTTTCTGTGTTAAACGGCATGTCACTTAAAAGCGTTTTCATGAGCAGGTGTTCCCCGAGTTCGCTGCAGCCCATTCGAACCTCGCCAGTGTCCTTCAGCAGCAGGGAAAACTGCAGGAAGCCCTCATGCATTACAAGGAAGCCATCAGGCATGATGTTATTTTAACTCTTTCGTGAAATAAGAAGTATTAGTTTAAAGTTATAGATTTTAATACTCTGTTTTCCCCTCAGGATCAGCCCCACATTTGCAGATGCTTACTCCAATATGGGTAACACACTCAAAGAGATGCAGGACGTGCAGGGGGCGCTGCAGTGTTACACCAGGGCTATTCAGATCAACCCCGCATTTGCAGACGCTCACAGTAACCTGGCTTCTATTCACAAGGTTATATCTGAAACTCTGCTTTTGATCTATTCACGTGCCGATATGTGCAATAACTGAAAACGATGCATCTTACCTCAAAGGATTCTGGGAATATTCCGGAAGCCATTGCGTCCTATCGTACTGCCCTGAAGCTGAAGCCTGACTTTCCTGATGCGTACTGTAACCTTGCGCATTGTCTGCAGGTAAAGCGACCGTCTGTCAGCTGCTCCGATATTAATGCGATTTCACTGAGCTGATTTTAATTTATGTACAAATGTAAATTTTACAGATCGTCTGCGATTGGACCGATTACGACGAGCGCATGAAGAAGCTTGTTACTATAGTGGCGGATCAGCTGGAGAAGAACCGTTTGCCGTCGGTGCACCCGCATCACAGCATGCTCTATCCTCTTTCTCATGGTTTCCGCAAAGCCATCGCAGAGAGACACGGCAACCTCTGTTTAGATAAAGTAGGTCTATCAGTTACTCAATATTTATTTAATTTATAATTTTGTTTTATGTTTAACACTTTGAATTGAACAATATTTTATTGGTTTATCTACAGATCAATGCTCTTCATAAACCCGCCTACGAACATCCCAAAGACCTCAAAGCCAGCGGGGGGCGCCTGCGTATCGGCTATGTCAGCTCAGACTTCGGCAACCACCCCACCTCCCACCTGATGCAGTCCATCCCCGGGATGCACAATTCTGAGAAGTTTGAAGTGAGTGCACATCTAACCTCTATATTTATTTAAAGGTTCTCCATGTTGAGGTTCCTCAAACCCGATTCGTTCCTGCCCACAGGTGTTCTGCTACGCCCTCAGCCCCGACGACAGCACCAACTTCAGAGTCAAGGTCATGGCCGAGGCCAATCACTTTACTGATCTCTCCCAGGTGATGATCAAGCAGATTATTATATCAGTCATTTTTGATCAGATATCCCATAATAATCCTCAATCTGGATGCCCATGCAGATTCCTTGTAATGGCAAAGCCGCAGATCGAATCCACCAAGATGGAGTTCACATCCTGATCAACATGAATGGTTACACGAAGGGCGCTCGCAACGAGCTGTTTGCTCTGCGTCCAGCTCCCCTTCAGGTAAACGTGTGGCATTGCAGCGTAAACTACTTCATCTACTGTATGTCGAGATGCATTGACATAACAGGATGTTTCTCTTTAGGCCATGTGGCTTGGATACCCAGGGACCAGTGGGGCTCCTTTTATGGATTACATCATCACTGATAAGGAGACCTCTCCCGCTGAGGTCGCTGAGCAGTATTCAGAGAAGATGGCGTACATGCCCAATACCTTCTTCATTGGAGATCATGCCAACATGTTCCCTCATCTAAAGGCAAAATATTCTGTCTACTTTCTGTCTATTCATTCATTATCTCCCGCTTATCCTCTATTAGGGTGGGGTTCCCCATGCACATCCATGGGAGAACGTCTCGGGTGCTGGGCAGATAGACCCAGGACAGGGCGCCAATCCATCGCTGGGCACACACTCACTCAAAAACACTCTATATGGGATAATTTTGGAGAACTTAATTAACTTGATCCATGTTTTTGGACTGTGGGAGGAAACCAGAGAACCCGGAGGAAACCCACGCAGACACGGGGAGAACATGGAAACTCCACCCAGATGGGGATTCGAACCGGAAATCCCTAGTGCTGAGAGGCGAACGTGCTAACCACTAAGCCACCATGCCGCCTGTCTACTTCTTGTTCATTTTTATTATTGAGATGTTAGAATTCCAAACTCAAGGTTTATGTTTGTTTGGATCATCCACAGAAAAAAGCAGTCATCGACTTCAAGTCCAATGGACACATTTTTGACAATCGCATCGTTCTCAATGGAATCGACATAAAGGCTTTCCTCGACAGTCTGCCTGATGTGAAAGTGATTAAGGTTTGAATTAATGTGTTTTTAAACTGTTGGGATGGATTTTATTCATTATAATGATGTTAAAGTTAACAATGTTGTTAAATCTCTATTCACTTTCAGATGGAGTTTGATGGCCAGGAGAACCCAGACGCCAATGGAACTCTGTCGATGCCAGTCATCCCTATGAACACAGCTGCTGAGGCCATTATTAACATGATAAACCAAGGTCAGATCCAGGTCACCATCAATGGATTCACTGTCAGCAATGGCTTGGCGACCACTCAGGTACGTTTAAATACATAGAAAATGCTTTTGTGTGTCTTGAGGCTGGAATTTATGTACTCATGTGACCAATGGCTCTTATCCTCAAGATTAATAACAAGGCTGCCACCGGGGAGGAAGTTCCCAGAACCATTGTGGTCACCACACGTTCTCAGTATGGCCTTCCTGAAGATTCAATCGTTTACTGTAACTTTAACCAGCTTTACAAGATTGACCCTCCAACCCTGCAGATGTGGGCCAATGTAAGATGTTTATATTATATACAAGATGTTTATATTATTTATATACTAATATTTATTTTTATATACGTTAATGTTTATACTGAGCATCAGCTCTGATGATTAAATGTCCGCCTCTTATATTCCAGATTCTAAAACGCGTTCCCAACAGTGTGCTCTGGTTGCTACGCTTCCCAGCTGTGGGCGAGCCAAACATACAGCAGTATGCTCAAAACATGGGCCTGCCCGCCAGCCGCATCATATTCTCCCCGGTTGCCCCCAAGGAGGAGCATGTGAGGCGCGGCCAACTGGCTGACGTCTGCCTGGACACACCTCTCTGTAATGGCCACACAACAGGAATGGATGTACTTTGGGCAGGCACTCCAATGGTCACCATGCCTGGTCCGTGATCATTTAATGGATCTTTATCCTTTTTTTCATGCTGTTTTTTTTTTTTTTAAGGTAAATCCATCAGTGAAATCACCAAACTTAACGTTCTTCTTTTTTAACAGGCGAGACGCTTGCGTCCAGAGTAGCAGCCTCTCAGCTCATGTGTCTCGGCTGCACAGAACTTATAGCACAGACTCGCCAGGATTACGAAGACGTGGCTGTAAAGCTCGGCACAGACATGGAGTTGTAAGTTTAGTTTGAAGAACCTATTTTCTCAGCGATTTTGAGAACGTGGCATATTTTAAAAAATAACTTTCTTTGTTTTGGTTGCAGCTTAAAAAAGGTCCGTTCCCGCGTGTGGAAACAGCGCATCTGCAGCCCTCTCTTTAACACCAAGCAGTACACCATGGAATTGGAACGTCTTTACCTCCAGATGTGGGACCACCATGCGAGTGGAGCCAAACCAGAACATCTGCTCAATATTCAGATGCTTGAAAGCAGTGAAAGCTCCTGAGCTCTCACCTTCATCGCACGTACACCTCACTCTCTCTCTCTCACTCACACACACACACACACACACTTTCTCTTAAATCAGCCACCCTCCCTGTGTGCGTCTTCAGTTTTCCTCATTGTCAGAGACTCAATGGAGCCTGCCGTTAAGAACCATGGTCTGTCTCGGTATCTACAGGAGCCAGCGAGGAGAGCATGGTCTGTTCGAGCTCCTTAACCGAGACTCGTTTAACCTCCGGAACCCTCACTCAAGCCCGGCTCACTTTAGCTGCTTCTTTTTCCTGCTTGTGTATGGAACTTTAAAGTGGGAGCAGTCCTGGGCGGTCCGTATCATGATCTTGTGTCTGTTTTTCATCAGGGGTCATCTCGACAGTACTCCGTTCCTAAAAACGAATGATCGGCTTTGATGTGCTATCAACAAACGTTTGCCTTTTTTTTTTTTAGTTAGCAGAGCTTCTTTAAATATTTTATCCTGCTCATCATGACCCTAAAGTGAGGCGGACTGCTTCTTCACATTGCCAACTCTTTGTTTCGTGTCATTCGTTGAAAATATTTTGCTGTATTTAAAAAAAAAAAAATTCCTTGTGGATGTCGATGCTAGAAAATCTCAACCCATTCAGACAACGGCCTGCGGACTTCCTCGCCATCGATCTCGGTCACTAAGTTTGTTTTATTATTTTACCCAAAAGGTTCTAGGTAAGTATTTTCTCTAAGCTGACTTTATTTTGTCAAGTCTTTACTGTTGACTGTTTTATTTATGCTCTGTCATTGAAGTTGCAAGCCTCCTACATGAACTGAAATAAAGAAATGTGGCAAACCCTAATCATCGGTGCTTTTATTTTCTAGAATTCTCTGAATTCTAACGCTAAGTTTATCACATTGATTCATAGAACCTGTTTGTGTTTGGACTAAAAAGTAACGAGCTCCTGAAGGAGCTTATTTGACTTGCGGTCCTGCAGGATGCCCTCAATGGAATTATATAGTTTTTTAATATTAAATATGGGTTACATGATCACACAATCTGCCCAGGGCTGTCCTGCACTGTTGATGCTGCCCAAGGAGGAGGCGTCCCTCCACTGCGTCTTGGTCCTCACAAGGTTTCATCCTTAAAATAGCAACAAAACTGAGTTTTTTCTTGCCACTGTCGCTTTGGCTTTCTCTTTGGTGGGTTTAAAGACTTATAAAACTGTAAAGCTGCTTTCTGACATTTATAAATAAATTGAACTTAAAGGAGGAAGCTGTTTTGTTTGTAAATGAGGATGTCACAATAAATTAAATATTTATATTTTTACGCTTGAATCACAGCAACGATGGATTTAGATGAATCGTTCCCCATAAGTTAATTTTATTTTAAATCATTTATGAATTTAATTTCGTTGTTTTTGTGTAATAAACATAGTATTGGAGCTATTTCCGAGAAAATATGTATTTAAACGTTAGTAATATTATTTAGAATATGGAAAATGACGTCAGCGCAGACTAACCGCTATTAACTACGTCACGTCACGTTCATCCGGACACCTTCCAATTAACGGCAGGTTAACAGCTCGAGCACGCGGGATCACCTTCCTCCGGACAAGCCATTAAGAAAACTTGCCCTTTGTTTGGCTTTCACAAACACAAAGAACGCCGATTCACTCGGGAATACTGAAAGATAATCACATTATGTCGGTGTTTATGTTTGTTCTCTTTGTAAACTGGACACAAAGTTTATAATTTAAAAGATAAACGTCGATGAAACCGGCGTAAGTATCTTACATTTATAAAAACTTATTTAAATTAGGAAGGTGTACTGACGTTAGTGTTCTTTATTAATGAAACTTAATTACTTAAATCTGAGAAATGAGTAGTTTTCAACAGTTGTTTATTGTTTAACAGTTGATATTTTAGCTTGTTTTATTTGAGCCCGTAAATATACACAAATAAGTATGTGTGTTATTTCCTGCGCCACAAGGAGGCGCCAAAGACTATAATTAATTACAAAACATGGAAAAAATATTGGGACGCCTACATATTACACTTACAGGCGCTTTAATGGCTTACTATTCGTTGTTGGTCTCTCCTTCCCCAAACTGTTCCCACTGTGTTGGAACCATCCACCCATTATCTCCTGCTTTATACTCTATTAGGGTGTGAGGGGGAGCACTGGGCAGATACACCCGGCACAGGAGGGCAATCTATTGCTGGGAACACATTCACTCACACAGACACACTCTTATATGGGGCAATTTGGAGATTTCAATTGCCCATGATCCATGCTTTTTGGACTGTGGGAGAAAACCGGAGAACCCGGAGGAAACCCACGCGGACACAGGGAGAACGTGGAAACTCCACCCAGATTCACACCGGGAATCCCTAGCGCTGAGAGAAGAACATGCTAAACCACATAGCCACCGTGTTTTGTGCACCGTGCATAAATGCTTTTGTACACATCTGTCAATCAGTGATTCAATTATTAAAAGGTCTATATATCGTATATGTTATTGTATAGTATTTATTTGTAATACAATGTGCATAAACAGACTTGCTTTGTCATATTAGTCATATTAGTTATACACAATTTATTAATCTAATATATTTTACTCATGTTGCATGCAGATGGTGGATAACATCGCACACCAGGCTGGATCTTCTGATGCTGATAACAGAGACACAGCATCAGCACAATGGACCCTCGTTCAACTTCCCTGCTATGGCATGGCAAAGGTAAGCCTGCCTAAAAATAGCTGTTGATGCTATAACTTTAATAAAATATAGCAAAGTGGTTTTGATTAATCAATGGAGGTGTAAAGGTAACTTAAGCTTTTAGTCTGAAAATATACAGCAGCTTTGACTGTACAGTGTAAAACATGTCCTACAGTATTGATCCCATACACACTACCCTTGCCAAGTATTCCATTTTTCGGGATGATGTGTAGTTCAGCATGACTTTTTTTTTTCTTCTTTTTTTCTGGACACAGCACTTTTTAAATGACCATCTGGAGATATGTTTTCTTAATAATACTCAGGTGAAGGTATATTGTGTGGAAGGTGATGCTTGGGTCGTTCATCTATGTATCTACACAAAGCAATTAAAGCAAAAATACATGTAATTACTTAAAACAACTACAATTACAATGCAAATGGTGGGGGTTTTAAACTAGTGGCTTTCTAAAGCAGCATTTTGCTTTATTTTTTTTATTTTTATATCAAATTAAAAACGTCACACTTTTTACCCCCAAGAATAAATGCAAACCATATGAGGACGTTAAAGGAAGGGCTTGATGCACTCTGTATTCGCAGAGTGTTGGATGAAAAGCAGAAGCCCGGGATCAATACTCATCTCCAAGCATTAAAATTCAAGAGTGCAACTTCAGAGTGAGAAGAGTCACCACCCATTTCATTCAAAAATATCAAAGATTGCAGCCAGCAGCAAAGGCATCGCATCGTTTCAAAGACTGCCTTTACTTTATGTCAGGTCATGTTTATATCAACCACATCCTCTTATCTCAGCCTCAGACGTCCTTTTGATTCGCTGACTGGGCTGCAGAGTCTGCCAAGGACGGCGTAATGCGCATCCCGAGATTAAACATTTTAATGTAGATAAAAAAAATAATAAATAAAATTTTAAAGTGAGTGAGGTGCAAAATTCAGTAACGGTGCTTAAAGGTAATGCTCTTAAATTTATATAACACCTACATAAGCCCCGAACCATGGGGTATAAACATTTGCAAAGGCTTATTCCCATGGTGGCAGCTTGTTTACTGAAGCTGATGTTAAAACTGCTGATCAAGCCTGAGATTTCCTTTTTAGTCGTGGTGGTGAACAAGTGTACGGGGATTTGAGGATGACTCGAGGGTTTATTCATGGTTCAAATTTATGACACGATGGTTTTAAAGCCTTTAATCATGAATTTAGGATGAATGTTTATCCACTAGATGGATGGCTGACCCGTCCAGGCCAATCATGACTGATAACAGTAATGCGACGGCAGGTCACGTGACGTGGATCAGGAGCTGGAGCTGGTGCTTAAATTAGACATCTGATCTAAACGACTCTGTCAGGGGGCTGGCCTGCTGGTGTCAGATGGATGATGTAGGGCTAAAAAAAAAAACTGCTGATCCTCTGGAGTGTTTAGCAAAATTACAGTCTTCTTCACCGTCTTCTTCACCGGCCACCGTCAGATACTTAGAACATCCACCCACCAGCACCTAGATAAAATAGAACCTCCACCTCATCATGATAGAATGCTGTGAATGTGTGAATCAAAAAAACACACGCACATACCCAGAACCATGAAAGAAATATTTACACAAGACAATACAAGAACAGTCCTAACTTACCTTGCAGTGATGAAAATGAAAATATAAAACAGACTAAAGCATAAAATACAATTAAAAGAATGTAATCTAAAACCAGAAACTTCCATTTAAATGACAAAAACCTCAAATAAATAAATATATAAGTTCAAGTCATTTATTTATAAAGTGCTTTTATACAACAGTACATCGTCACAAAGCAGCTTTACAGAATGAAATGCCTTTAAACCCCCAAAGAGAAAGTCGAGGTGGCAGCGGAATGACAAAACTCCCTGTTATGTTGTTATTTTAAGGATGGAACCTTGGGAGGACCAAGACTCAGTGGGGGAATAAATAAATAAATAAATAATGGGGAAAAAAATCATGAAAAATGCCCAGTCAGCAGTTGTTCTGTAGGTGGAAATACCTGGTGGATTAAATATACCCCAGAAGAGAGATTGGAGAGAGTAAGATTAGAGGGAGTTATTAGAGATGCCAAGACGTTACAGTAACGTGAAAAAATATTTTTGTAATGGTGTTTAATCCGTGATTGAGGCAAGTGGGCTACAACAGCTCGGCACAGGACAGCCAACATGAAATTAAAGTCATGGGTTCGTTCAGTTCTCTAGTCACAGTTGTCAATTGTATTCATTTAACCCCCTCCTGCTGTCTGGCCTCCCAATCCCGGCATCCTCTTTTCTTTCTTATTATTGGATTGGCCTCCCAATCCTCTTTTCTTTCTTGCTATTGTATCTGCACATACATCTGTGTTGTGTCTGTATACTAAACATTTACATTTATAACCAATAGCAATTATTCCCATCGCTCCATCGCTAGGAGTATGTCACTAAGCAACAACCTTTATTGTCATTATCTGCCTACAAGTACGTCTGACGTATGTTACGAAACAGACAAGGTAATAGAATCTCGCTTTACTGGCAGACATTATAAAGTAAGATCACATTAATCATGTAGGTAATTACAGCCACTTTTAATTTATCTCTGGGTCTTCCCAAGAATGACTGCACAAACGGTGAACTGAGAGTCAACAGCAGAGGGTGGTGTTGACTCACCTATAAAGACCATGTGTGTGCCTCCAACCTTTAATGTTTTAAATAATATTTTATTTTGTTTGCACCTTTTGTGCTCAACTGCAACCAGATGAAGTTCTGGCAGTAATTGTTTTACCCTCTGGCATCAAATCAATGAGTCCGGGTTTGAGTCCTGGCCATGGAGGTCCTTTCAGTGCATAGTTGGCATGTTCTCTCTGTATATATCTGTCATTTAAAATTGGGGATACAGTTGTATTCAGGTTTTAACCTGCATTATGTGCTTTGAAGATACCCATGTGACTCCTGTTGTGATCGTATGAGTATTTAACATGCAATGAACTGATGATCGTTACAGGCTGTCCCAGCTTATGAGTGCTGGAATAGACTCTAAATAAGATAAAACTCTAAATAAGTCTGACTTTTTTTAGCTTTACTGAACAGATCTAGTTAGTCTCGAATGTAAAGTAATTTAGATTTGATATCACGTGGAACAATTTTTAGAAATAGGACCCGTTTCCATTGATTTTTAAAGGGAACTAATGTTGGTTCTCATCAGGAGTGCAGATCCCTGTTCGATTGTTAGGAGATATTTAGGCTCAGTGCGGTTCCCCTGCTCTTGTCTTGTCACATGAGCCTGTGTTGCATTGAAATGGAATGGCCTCCTTTCGAGAGTCGGTTCTTAATTTGTGTTCATCACTTCTGGGATTCAGATCTGTGACCCTCAACACTTACTTAAGTGAGAGTAGTGATCTAACGCTGGAATATAAATGGAACCCCGACCGCATTGAGGGTCCCAAATGTGCTCGGTGTTCCTAATGCTGCTCGGGTTTTTTATTTATAATACAGCTTACTCTTTAAAAACTGGTGTACAGGTGATGTTCACAACAATAATGTTAACAAGAAAGCGACAAAGAGGTAAAGAAGAGGTAAAAAAATAATAAATCTAAAAAGCCTAGTCGTATGGTTCTTCACACACACCCGTGTGATCCTATCCATAGGCTGACTGCACTTTGAAAGCATGCAAAATGTTCTGGCTGACCTGAAGATCTCAAGTTCAGAACTTGGCCTCTTTACTTAACAAACGCCGATGTTTAATAAGCGTAGAGCCGGAGCGGAACAACAAAGGGAACTTAATTTGAAACACAGTTTGACATCATTAATTACAAATGAGTAAATTTTTTTACCCCCCCTCCCTGTCTTTTATTATGTGACAAACAGCACTGCTCCTTGAATCAAAGAATAATTCCTGGTCATCCAACACAAGTGTCTTTAGTTGCCTAGCAACACCAGCCCTGGCGAGGACGAAGTCAGTGATGCTGTGTGCATTTGTGAAGGTAATTCAGGGGCCAGGCTGATTTTAAAATAGGCATTCATGTGGGTGAGACCTGAACTTTCTATAGGTGATGGTGTGAATTACGTTATTTTAAAACATATAAGACGACGTTCGTTTGCTCGGGCGATGATTTAATTGTCGATTTGTACGTTGTCATTTAAACGTAAAGCATGGCATATTCGTTTGTATGTTATAGTTTTTATTTTCTAAGCAAGTTGGTTTTTATTATGGTTTAAAATTTGGGCAGGGCCACATGATGACCTGGGGAGCTGGGTTCGAATCCCGATCAGGGGGGAAGCTCCCACGTTTGCCCCGTGTACATGTGGGTCTCCTCCAGGTTCTGCGGTTTGCTCCCACAGTCCAAACACATGAAATCAAGGTGAACTGGCTGCTCTTAATTGCCCCTATAGTGAGTGTGTGCTCAGCAATGGATTGGCGCCCTGTCCTGGGTAAATCTGCTCAGGGTCTGAGATGCCCCCCCCCCCCCCAACCCTGGTAGAGAGAGATGATGAGAGGAGAACTTTGGACGGGAAAATATTCGATCGTCAGTTTATAAAAGTCGTTTCATTCGTTCCAAATGTTCTAATAAGGTCATTTGTGAGGCATCCGAGTATCATTTGAGGTGTCTGTTGTTAGAAGAATCGGGGGAATGATTTGCTGAAAGTGGATCAGTGGATGGGTTCTTTATTCTGGAAGATTACACCTCGCATTATGTTTTCCGTCCCTCTTTCTTTTCTTTTTTGGAGGCCACCGTTTCAATTTTTGATACAATAATAATAATAAATTGGGTTTGCTGATGTCGACAACAGGATGCTAACTTTCCTTTCGCCCAAATGTGGAAAGATGTGGTCTAATAAGCTCAATCTTCTAATGTCATGAGCCTTAATTTAAACTGACCTGTTTATTTATTAAGAATTGTCGGTACAGAGGCCGGGGCACTCGCCTGTCCAGCTATAACCCGTGTTACTGGAAATCAGAACGTTTCTGCGGCGGCCCAAGTCTGAATGCTGGTCAGTGAATGGCAACAATAGCGATGAAGTGAGGAGGACGTACTCCTCTTTATTGCCTGATAAATAATGCACATAAACCACATGAATTATTTTCCGTCCTTAATGGATATTGCATGCTCGCAACAAAAAATCAGGACACACCTTTAAAAATTCACCATCCGAAATGATGCATCGCTACATGACAGTGATTTTAAGAGGCCGAACTAAGCCAAGGCACCGGCGAGTTACGGTTGCTTTCCCAGTCACCGTTCTCCGACACATCGCACATGGCAGAATTCCCAACGCTGGTCTGGATTTTTAAACCTGACACCTTCCAATGACACCAAAGTGACCCGGTGAACCTCTTTAGGAGTGGATTTTCCAATTACACGATATATTCTTGCTGGATGCTGGGCACTCCTGCGCTAATGAGAATGTCCATAACCCAGACAGTGATGGATTTTTTAATAACGGCTCTGTCTTGCGGCATTTGCTGCTCCGAAGTCTCCATCCGTGCCCTTATATTAAAACTAAACATGCACAGGAGTACAAGTGAAGTGAAAATACCAGACAAACATGGACGAGTTTTCTGCACAATAAGACTTCAGGTGATTTATAATAATACAAGCCTTTAATTTCATGGGCATGTGGTTAAATCAGAAATTGTGCTATTTTGGGGTGGGAAGTGATTAGCAGTCTGC
>JAFMOD010000556.1:528707-550613 GCA_019802435.1 Corydoras maculifer | reverse complement strand
GGGGGGGGGGGGGGGGGGGGAGGCCGGTTTGAAACCTTAATCAGCAGGTAAAGCTCCGGCACAGTAGCGAGCTGGAGGATGCTACCGTCCCTTGCCGTCCTTCCATACAATATGCATATGCTATCAAAGGGGAAAATCAAGCATGAAAGTTTAATGCATGCCGGGATCGAGTGCAGCATGAAAGCACAGGTGATTTTCCTGGAGGCGGTGTGGAATTGTTTTTGGAGATTGTACCCCGAGTGAGCTAGAAAAAAGGCAGCGGGAACAACAGCCCAGGGTCCTGGGATTACAGGCTCCGATTTAATAGAAGCACAACCATTCGGATGCAAATTGGCATGCAAAACAAGCAGCCGTTTAAAGAAAAGCTGCCCTTTATATTGGCTGCACTTACCTTTGATGTCAGGGGAAGTAAAAAGGGAAACCAAAAAAAGAATGCAACAAAATAATAATGATAATAGTAATGATGATGATGTTTTCAAAAATCCCAGGGCCGTTGTTTCCAATTTGAGTAATGAATCCAAATTCCTGGTTTTTTTTTTATTTATTTAGTTTTTTTTGTACAAGAGAGCACAGGTTCAGTTTCAAGTACCAATTTTTCTAATTGTGCCAGCAGGGTTCACATTTCTGTTTTGAAGGGTTCAAATGCTGGTCCACAAAATGTGTGTGTGTGTGTGTGTGGGGGGGGGGGGTCAAAAGCAATGTGTTAGAGATTAATCATCTTATAAGATGAAGGCTGTATTGTGTTTACAGAACTTTAAAACTGTAAAAACCACATAGAACATCGATGAATACAACACTCCTACTGTAAAGCACGGTGGTAGCAACACTGTTATTTTCTTTAGTGGAGACTGGGCAGTTGGTCCGAACCTGTGGGATAAATACCAAAATACTGCCAAATCTTGCCATGTTGGTAGTCGGAATCTTACTGATCGTGTGGGGTGGACATGTCTTCTAAGAAATCTCTATAAGCCGTTTTTATTCAGAGAGGCTTTTAGTTCATCTGTATTTATTACTCATTTTTTATATTCTTTTACTGTATTTATTTTCTACACTATGTAAAGCACTTTGTGATTCTATATCTGTGAAAGGTGCTATATAAATAAAGCTCACTTACTTACTTCTGATTTAGAATAATAAGTGGAGTGGAGGTGGACTTTTTAGAGGCGGACTAACGGGTCTGTAAGGGCCAGAATTTTTGCTGTTAGGCAGGTTTTCAAATGCTTATTTGCAGCAATAACACAAAAAAATATTGAAAAATCATAAATTGTGATTTCCAGACCCCTTCATGATTTCTAAGGGGAAGAACTTTCAAAGTCAGAGTCAAATACTTAATACAGAGTCAAATACAGAGTCAAAGGCAGGGTCAAATACTTATTTTCCTCACTTGTAACACAAGTTTATTATTATTAACATGTAGCCCAGTGGCTGATGTATTTAAAGCTGTGTATTGTTAAGACACCAAATATACACTGTGACCCACGGTCCGACCCACAGCTGGCCATAAATGGAGCAGTTTATTGCAGCTTGAATTCCCGTGATGAATCTTGGAAGAATTCTAAAATGAAGAATACGCAAATACGTATGAATCTGGATCTTTGGCAGCGTCCGTTTGTAACAGACTGACGGCAGTGACGCTCTACCAATTCTTTAATCAGGATAGTTGTCAGAATTCCATGTATTTTATTTTTAGTTGACTTAATTAATATTTCCGTCGGAACCCTCCGTTTTATTACCTATTTTGCACCTTATATCTCGCCTCCCCCTTCTTTATTTTCTTCGTTAGGGGAAATGAACTAGAACCAGAACATTGCTGCTGCTGTATATTTTTAATTGTGCATTAAATTGAACAAAAACAAAATGGAAAAAAAAAAAAAAAAAAAGGGAATCAGGATACATTTAATAGAAATGGCTCTGGCATTTCTATCGCGCTTTACAACGATGTCTTATTATGTTGTTTGCACGATTTCCAGCATCTTGCCATTTTTTTATTCTTTTTTTTTAGTGTTAATGACAAATGGAGGTGCAACAAGCAGAGGCAGGTTGACATCCGTGCCGCCGAATGTGTCTGAAGAAGGCAGAATAGGGATGAGCTGCAGTGGATAAGTGCTTTTCTCACGGCGTGTCTTATTCAAACACTCGGAGCTCATGGCACACAGGAGGAAGCTCTCCAATAATGCAGGCATAAGCATCACGTAAAGCCTTCGCAATCTGTCAGCTGCGGGGGGTCTGAACGTAAAGCACCGTAAGGGACAAGTGCGGCAGGGAAGCTTCGTCAGTCGGGCGAGATGCAAACATAATGGCGTCCTTTGTGAAGTGTCACGGAAATTGGCAGCTGCATGAAGTGTTGGTGAAAACATGTGTCAATTTCCCAAACAATTAAGTCAAGTTATTAAATCCATAATGTCCACAGCGCAACAGTTTGTTCTCTACAAAACCATACTGAAGGATCGCTGTCCAAACCTTTATCCTCCGATTAGGGTCACGGTGGGGAGGGGGGGGGTTCCCCATGCCCATCCAGGAGAGAACGTTTCGGGCGCTGGGCAGATACACCCAGGACAGGACGCTGGGCACACACTCACTCACACAGACACACTCTATATGGGGCAATTTGGAGAAATCAATTGACTTGATCCATGTTTTTGGACTGTGGGAGGAAACCGGAGAACCCGAAGGTAACCCACGTGGACACGGTGAGGACATGGAAACTCCACCCAGATTGGGATTCGAACCGAGAATCCCTAGCGCTGAGAGGAGAACATGCTAAACCACTAAGCCACCGTGTTGCCTCCATCCATTAACTTCTGCTTAATCCTTAAGAGCTCAGTAGTCAGAGTGTTCAATCTGAAGGTTGTGGGTTCATTTAGAGCATTCAATTGACCTTGAATCCATGTTTTTAGACTGTGGGAGAACCCGGAGGAAACCCATGTGGACACAGGGAGGACATGGAAACTCCACCCAGATTGGGATTGGAACCGGGAATCCCTAGTGCTGAGAGGAAAACATGCCAACCATTAAGCCACCATGCCGCCTGATGATTTTTTATTTAATTTTATTTAATTTAAAGTAGCATGTTGGTATAGTAAGACACGCGAATGTGATGCCATGCTATGCATGCTGGCTGGCGGGAGCTGTATCAGCTCTGCTTGGCTCCAGCTCTTCACTGTGACAAAAGCAGCAGATGGAGTCTTCACAGGTGGGTTAGGCCGCCACTTCTGTTCCTGGGGAAACGGAGGGAAATCAAGCCAAGAAGTCTATCCAAACGTCCATCTTTTCAGCGGGGGCCAAGGCTTCTGTGCCTGGTGGTGATAAATGGATGTGCACAGACACTAATCAACTGCATGGCTGAACGGAATGATTCGGCTTATGGCTCCGGCTCTCGTCTCTTCCTCCGTAGAAGGCTTCGATTACCGTTCCTGAAGGACGGCTACACGATGGACGCAATCATTAGTGCGGAATTGTTAATTCTGTTAAATGAAACCTATCCAGGGGCGGCACGGTGGCTTAGTGGTCGGCATGTTCTCCTCTCTGTGTTAGGGGTTCCCGGTTGGAATCCCCATCTGGGTGGAGTTTGCATGTCCTCCCCGTGTCCGCGTGGATTTCCACCGGCTTCTCCGGTTTCCTCCCACATTCCAAAAACATGAATCAAGGTAAATTGAGTTCTCCAAATTGCCCCCATATAGGGTGTGTGTGAGTGAGTGTGTGTCCAGTGATAGATTGGCACCCTGTCCTGGATGTATCCTGCCCTGCGCCCGAAACGTTCTCCCCTGGATGGGCATTGGGAACCCCCCTGTGACCCTAGTAGAGGATAAAGTGGATGATGGAAGGATGGATGACTTACATTCTGAAGTAGCTTTATTAAAATGCATTGTGTGTTTTTTTTTTTTTTTAGTCACAACCAAAGACAGAAACATGAATTCAGTATCAAACCTTCTGTTCTCCGACCTGAGACCCCAGAACCAAACCATCAGGGCTGAACATCTGGGTTATTAATTTAGGATTTTTTTTTTCCAGACGTCTTTGTTTGCAGTCGACAGGGTTGGCTTTAGAAGGACTCCACAGGCTACAGAGCAACAGATCTATAATCTATCACACTGTGGGCATTTAATAGGCACGTCTTCATGTTTAGTTGAAATGGAGTTGCCTTTAATGTGCAGCGGTGGGGTTTTACCTACATGGTGAACTGGTTGCAATTACCTTCCCGAACGTGGTAAACCTATTTTAAATTCATACATTGTTTTGAGTGTGTGTGTGAAATGAGGGGTGTTTGGAGGCTATACCAGGTAACAGTTTATATATATTTTTATTAAAAACATGCGTAGATCTACTAAATGGGCTGACTAACAGTTTTTAGTGGATCTGGCTTTGCTGCCTAATTTAAAAGAATTTATCATCCATGTATTTAAGTAAGCTAAGTAAGTGCGGAAGCTGCAGAGTATATATATAATCCATATATAATCCAATCAGCTGTATAAACCATAGGATTTTGGCCAAGAGGAAAGGCGTGTATCAGAAGTTCATGGGAGGCTTAAGGGCTTAGGTTCAGGTCACTGTTGGAGCCAAAGGTTCATCCATCCATTGCCCATCCAGGGGAGGATGTCTCAGGCGTTGGGAAGATACACCCAGGACAGGGCGCCAATCTATCACTGGACACACACTCACTCACACAGCCACACTCTATATGGGGCAATTTGGAGAATTCAATTGACCTTGATCCATGTTTTTTGGACTGTGGGAGGAAACCGGAGAACCCGGAGGAAACCCACACGTACACGGGGAGGACATGGAAATGCCACCCAAATGGGGATTCGAACCGGGACTCCCTAGTGCTTAGAGGCGAACGTGCTAACCACTAAGCCACCGTGCCACCCCTACTGTGTTCAGTATACATCAATTTATCATGTTTATGAGTTAAAACATACAGTCTACAACTTCAAATCGTACGCTGCTATGATCAAGAACCATCGAATGCAATTCTTTTTTATGTGAGAATAAATGAGACAATCAAAGAGAATGAATAATTTAAACACAATCCATCACTGAGCGACGAACAAGAGGCTCAGCGCAGTTGTGCATGGGAGTCGGGCCGTGTCGAGGCGTACGCCGGCCTCGTCGCTTTGTTCCGACGTTAATGCCGGTGAAACCATCCGTGCGATTCACTCAGCAAGGACTTCATTCAAAAGCAACAAACGATTTGAGATCCGTCCATTAGCGAAGACGCTCGTCCCAGCCTTCGGCTCATTTGTGCTCGCGTTGTCAATCTGTGATCCGCTCGATCCGGTCATGGGTAATCGAAGCCCATCACTCTTAAATCGCCCGTCGCCAAATTAAGTACGAGGAGCTTGTCATATTGTCCTCCATTCAATTAATTCATGCGACTGAGACAAAGTTAAAGCGTACGTATGACTGCTGCAATGTCTCACCTTGTCCCACGATGCTGTTTCGTTGTTTCTTAGTTTGCAATCTATTCAATATTTAAAAAGAAATTCAGTATGGATTCTTCGCTTGCTTGTGTTTTTTTTATTTTTTTTTTTTAATCGTGTTCCTCCTCAAACCATTTCGTATTTTTAGTATTATTATTATTATATGAATATTATTTTCTCTTCTGTAAAAATCTATAGATATTTTGTATCCGCCAGGTGTTTCTTTGTTTGAATGATTATTTTAAAATGACTTTTAAAGCAGGTGGCTTAGTGTTTGGCATGTTCTCGTCTCAGGTTTCCTCCGGGTTTTCCGATTTACTCCACAGTCCAAAAACATGACTAAAGGTCAATCGAATTTTCCAAATTGCCCCATATAGAGTGTGTTTGTGTGTGAGTGTGTGTACAGCGATAGATTGCCCCCCTGTCCTGGGTGTGTCTGCCCAGCGCTTGAAACGTTCTCTTCTGGATGGGTATGGGGAACCCCATCACCTTGACCCTAGTAGAGGATAAAATGGAAAATAATGGGTGGGTGGACCTTTAAAGCACAAAACTCGATGGCTTCATTGTCGGCACATTCGCCTCTCTAGGGATCCAGGTTCGAATCCCAATCTGCGTTGAGTTTGCATGTTCTCCCCGTGCTGGCGTGAGTTTCCTCCAGGTTCTCCCATTTCCTCCCACAGTCCAAAATCATGGATTTAAGGTCAATCCGATGCTCTAAATTGCCCCATTTTGTGTGTGTGTATGTATGTGCTTAGCGATAGAAATGGTGGATTGTGAAATGAGCGAGGTGTGAAGGTCAGTTGTCCGCGTTCATTTGTACGTATGGCGTACGATTCGCCTGAAGCGGTGACGCCGTGTTGAAGGTTCTAACACGCTTGTGCTTCAGTTATTCACTCTGGATCTTTCTGTCCTACATTTTATTGTTGAATTTCTGCCCTCGGTACTCTTGACTCTTGAATAATTAACTGATCATTATTATTTATATATCTATATATTTAAACATGTATGTATGTGGTTTTCTTTGTGGCTGGTTTTTGCTCCGTATCCGTTTCACAGCGTCGGTGCTCACAGTTAACCGAAGCAGCTGCGGATTTGCAGGCTTGTTGTGACGATAAATCCTCTTTGCTTTAATAAAACCTATTCCGCCGAAGTGTTTATCTGCGCAGGTGTCATGCATCATGCATTATGTATTAGCAAAAAGGTGCGTGTAAAATGTCCCAGTCAGCTAATTACATACATATTACTTTAATGGTGATGAGCATTATCCTTCTGTAATCTGGTGTGCACATATGCTGGCTTCTTTTCATGATCCATAAGTCATTTACATACTGGGACAGGAAGTCGACTCGCTAATGCTCCCAGTTCATTAGGGTGATTGGAATAATTCCACTTTTAGCCAAACCTATCTGTACTTCTCTAAATGCTGACTAAAATAAAAAAAAAAAAAACACAGAAATTTTATGCTTTATGAAGGAATTCACAGCCCAGTGGTGGTTTAATAACCTTTTTAAGTTTGTTGGTTCGCAAGTTCTTCTTGTTAAGAGGCCGCTCGCTCGCTTTGTTTTGCCGTGAGTCTGAAACACAACAGTATGTGATTTATTAAAAATGAAACGCACATGCTGATTCGTCCATCACACTTGTACTCGTGCCTATGCACAGTGCAGACTGGCTGTATTTAAACGTTAATTAAACCCTCATACGCGATTAAATGATAAAATTCTGGCTGTGCGACATTTATCTTCCTTCAAAATGCTTTTTTTTCCTATACAATGGGTAATTTGGTTAGTCAGTCAGTATTTTTCCTCTGCGCTAAGGTGCTTCGGATTCTGCCGTACCGCGTACACGGAGTAACCTTCAACCAGGACTGCTTTCACAACAGGCTTTGTGGAGGTAAATGCCATTCTGTTTTCCACCGCTGCCGTCTCCAGGTAAGACGTCTTTTAAAAGAAAGGAGCACTGGCCTTGTGGTGAGTGCGGCATTACAGGGTACAGCGTGTCCAATCAACACTGGATTCTGCTTTTATATGGAGAGAAGTCAGCCTACAGGCTGCAAGTACGGGCCGCAGACATGAATAAACATGCACAGATTGATGGTGAGGATCATTAGAGTCGTTCATGTTTATTTGAATTAGGAATAGAACACCCAAATGTTTTAAACGACGCCGATAATGATGGCACTGATTTTTCCGGGTGCTTCTTCCTCTTCAGGGTGGCACGGTGAATTAGTGGTTAAGCATGTTCTTCTCTCAGCGCTGGGGATTCCTGGTTCGAATCCCAATCTGTGTGGAGTTTCCATGTTCTCCCCGTGTCCATGTGGGTTTCCTCCGGGTTTCCTCCCACAGTCCCAAGACATGGATCAAGGTCAATTGAATTCTCCAAATTGCCCCATATAGAGTGTGTTTGCGTGTGTGCCCAGCCCCTGTCCTGGGTGTATCTGCCCAGCGCCCAAAACGTTCTCCCCTGGATGGGCATGGGGAACCCCACCGTGACCCTAGTAGAGGATAAAGCGGGAGATAATTGATGGATGGCCCCTTAAAACACAAAACTCGGTGGCTTTGTGTTCGGCACGTTCTCCTCTCTTGGGATCCAGGTTAAAATCCCAATCTGCGTTGAGTTTTCATGTCCTCCCCGTGTCCGTGGGGGTTTCCTCCGGGTTCTCCGGTTTCCTCCCACAGTCTAAAAAACATGGATTAAGGTCAATTGAGTTCTCCAAATTGCCCCATAAAGAGTGTGTTTGTAAGTGTGTGCCCAGTGATAGATGGCCCCCCTGTCCTGGGTGTATCTGCCTAGAGCCCGAAACGTTCCCCCCGGATGGGCATTTTTTTTTTTTTTTATCAAGACGTGATTAATCCGTATCCGGTTAGATTTTATTATTTCCCGTCAAAACAGCTTGGCGCAAATATGTCGTCTGATCCTTATGAAGCCTGATTCTTGCAAGTCTTGCAAATCTTTTGTCCGTAATTTCCTCACTGATCGGCTATTAGAGAATTTGGCTCGACCTGCCGCACAAGCCTGAATGCACACGTACGTTTACATTTCACAGCGTCTGGCAGACGTTTGTATCCGGAACGACTTACAGAGGTCATTACATCAGACTGCAGCTCAAGCATGATCACCTCGCTCAAGGGCCCAGCGGCTGCAGGTTTAGCAGTGCAGAGGCTCGAACCGTCAAACTAATCGTTTGGAGATAGTAATGAAGATGAGAACTACACCCTATTAAATTTGATGACATCAGATCTCAGGTGTTGATCTTTATCTTCCGCTTTATCCTCTACTAGGGTCTCGGGGGGGATTGGCACAGGACAAGGCGCCAATCCATCACTGGGCTCGAACACAATCTATATGGGGCAATTTGGAGAACTCAATTGACTTGATCCATGTTTTTTGGACTGTGGGAGGAAATGGGAGAACCCGGAGGAAACCCACGCGGACACGTGGAGAACTTGAAAACTCCACCCAGATTGGGATTTCAACCGGGAATCCCCAGCGCTGAGAGGAGAACATGCTAAACCACCAATTCACCATGCCGCCCTGATCTTTGATTGATCTTTATGTTCATTAATTAATTTTTTAAAAGTTTTCTTAGACCAACGTCTGTTTGTCTTGGTGCTTTGTGGTTTTAATGCTTTCCTTCGCCTCACTGCGGTGTGTTTGTAGGTAAAATGAAGAAGTTCCGGCCTCCTCTACAGCGCAACGTCTTTTCAAAACAGCTCCACCTGCACTCGACGACACTGGCGAGTTGCATTCTGGGAATCCATCTGGTGGTGCTGTTGACGGGAGGAAACCTGCTAATTAGTTCACACTGTAAAGCGGCCTGGTCGAGCCCAATCCCCAGCTGTCATTACACACACTCGTGGAGAGAGTCAGCGCCGGGGAGGGCGGGTGGAGGAAGAGTGCCGTAAACACGGGGGATCCGCCACTCTAATTCCTCTTTTCAGAGCGAAGGGGAAGGTGCGAATCCGTTTATAAGCGCTGTGCCGGCTCGGAGACCGGCACCTCCCGCAAAAAACATGCTGTGTGAAATGTCATTACGTTCGGTTGTGTGGGGCGAAGCCACACGCTCTTGTTGCCGACACTCATGCCCATTTGATATGGGACAAAATCCTGTTGGCATAGCCCATGGAGGTACCTTCATGTTCAGAGGCACGATGGGGCGCATTCTCTGATTTGCATTCGGCAGACGGCAGTTCTTTAGCTGACTGTGTGGGAGAACCAAATGCTATAGCATGTTTTAAATCTACCTTTAATCCAAAATGGCTTCACGGCATGAGGACAATTAGAAGGGATCGTGGGGGGAACACCCATAACAAGATGGAGAGAACATGCCAGCCACAGCAACGATCCCCACTGCAATCACAAGGATTCAAATCCCGGAACGCCTTGCTGGGCGTCGACGGCGTTACCCCGTGATTTGATGTGACAAGCAACATTAAACCTCTGCTACCTTCGTCCAACCAGCAGTACCGCTGCTCTCTCTCCCTTCTCTCCACAAGTAACCTAATTGCTCTGGAATAATTGGCTCTGGGTTAAGCAATGGCGACGCATCCGTCTGAGGAGTGTGTAATTAGGCCCGAGTGATTCTTTCGGGAAGCGTAAAGGGTTAAATTGCACAGCTCATCCGATCAAAGCGTCGCACCCTCGCCCCAGAGCGTGTCGCTTTTCCCCCGGGGTGAAGGTGTTTACACACCGGACCCACGAGGGCCGTCTCATCTGACAATTAAATTACATCTCGCATTAGTCCGAGAGCCAGCTTCCGGTTCAGTTTATATTTTAATTGTTTTCAAGTATATTTAAATTGTATTGTATATTTTCTTTTCCTTTACGAACATTGACAACGTTCATTTCCAAGGTTCCAAAGTTAGAATTAAGGGTAAAAGTGTTTTTTAAGGAGTCGAGGAGCGACAAGAAGCCATAAGCTCTCTGATATTTAATGCAGCCAATGAGGTTTGTGTTCTGTGGACTTATTGTGTTTACTTCAAGTTTATTACCTTTTCTAGTATTAAGGTGAATTGATATGTATGTATAGGCGGCACGGTGGCTTAGTGGTTTAGTACGTTCTTCTCGCAGCGTTAGGGATTCCCGGTTCGAATCCCAATCTGGGTGGAGTTTCCATGTCCTCCCCGTGTCCGCGTGGGTTTCCTCCGGGTTCTCCGGTTTCCTCCCATGGTCCCACGGATTTTCCATCAAGGTCAATTGATTTCTTCAAATTGCCCCATATAAAGTGTGTGTGCGTGAGTGAGTGTGTGCCCAGCAATGTATTGGTGCTCTGTCCTGGGTGTATCTGCCCAGCGCCCGAAACGTTCTCCCCTGGATGGGCATGGGGAACCCCCCCCCGCGACCCTAGTAGACGGTAAAGTGGAAGATAATGGATATGCATGTGTGTGATGTGTAATTGCGGTTCTAAGTCAAGATGTAAATTCATTTGGTTTAACAAGCAAAGGATCGTCCTTAAGATGAAGAGTTTACGATGTAGAAATTGCTCATTGTACATTTGTTTATGTGACACCGTCTTTCAGATGCGTTTCTGTCGGCCTGCCGTGCCGCCATGTACGGAATCCGGGTGCGGCTCGTGATGCCGGCGTTTAAAACCAAGTATTAAGAAGATCTTGTGGCGCGGTTGCTAATGTTCGATTTAATTTCAGCCGGTAATCAGCAGTGAAAGTGGAAAAGCTTCGTGACATTCGCACAGACTAAAAATATTGTTCTATTATTTAGTGTTGTTAACATTTAAACACCCATACACACACACACACACACACACGCTTCCTCGCCTGTCCCACTGTTTAAATAATGAACAAGTGGAGAGATTTTCCATAAATGACACAATCAGAACAGTGATTACGGGGCGCGGGAAAGCCAAAAGTCATTAAAAATAGTCAGAGGGCCGGAAAACCGTTACTCAGAGAACCACATGCAGCGCCCCACTTTCATATCCGTCTGTAATCTCAGCTCAATATAATATAGAAAATATAGAATTATATAAGCGTCTCACTGGAAGCCCAGGACGAGCTTTTTAATGTTGGCACTCTTTACTTTTTATTCTGTACAACGTTATATGGAAACACTCTGCACTCTGCGCTAAGATCTAAAGACCTTAACTTGGATTTAAAAAGGTTTTTTATTCCCCCCTTTTTTTTTTGTTAAAAATGTCATTTCCTAAAATCCTTGTTTAATTCTCGTACACAGAAGCAAAACCCAAGGGCTGATTTTAACATTTTTCTTCACAGAAATGATCAGATTTGTTTTATCTGCCGTTTTTTTAGTTAATATTTGCTCTTTGATCTGCAGAGTGCCACAGTAACCTTAATACAGGATTAGAACTCATGGGAGGGTGGCACGGTGGTTTACTATGTTTGCTCTCAGCACTAGGGATTCCCGGTTCGAATCCCAATCTGGGTGGAGTTTCCATGTTCTCCCCGTGTCCACGTGGGTTTCCTCCGGGTTCTCCGGTTTCCTCCCACAGTCCAAAAACATGGATCAAGGTCAATTGAATTCTCCAAATTGCCCCATATAGTGTGTGTGTGCTCAGCGATAGATTGGCGCCCTGTCCTGGGTGTATCTGCCCAGCGCCTGGATGGATGGAACTCATGAGCCTGACTCAAACCCCTGTTCTTTCCATGACCATCCATCCATCCACCTCACTTACACGGCTTTGTCCATCTGTCTGTCCGCCTTTTGCAGCCAGACTGTTAACCTCGCAGGCGGCAAGACCCTCGACTCATCCCAACCAATCACTATGCCTCAAGGGCCGGGCCATGGCAACATTCAGCCCGTTGTTGGAGCCACTGGAGCGATTAGTATTCAAGCAAATTCCCCTCTGAATCTAAAACAATAAATATGTAAATGAAAACGGAGCAGCCTGGCTGTAGTCCGGCCCGTCCTCGCGGTCTTGACGTATTTGAGAGTCTCATTTGTACTGAGCTCAAGGTGGTAAACAAATTTGAGCGATTTCCTCGAGAATTAAGAGACCCTCTATGTTTCTCACTTGCGAAGGCCTGTTATTAACGACCGCTTTCTTAATGACCGGTAGGGTTGGCATCCGTGTTCACCTCCCCGACTGAAGTACCGTACTCTATAATCAGTGTTCGCTCTCCGCTGCGGTCAGCTGGGTTCATTTGATCTCACGACAAGATATAAAGAGCCTGAACACATTTCAAACATCTATAGGATAAAATAAAATAAAGGGAAGGCAAAGAAACCCCCCAATTTTTACCCGACACTTTCATATCTTGGGGCATTGAGTATCCAGTTTGGCTGCTGGTTTGTTTTTGGACTGTGGACGTAAACCGGCATCTCGTCTGTAAACAGAACACTGTCCCAGAAATGCTGTGGACCATCCTGGTGTAAATTTCAGCGCGTGGGAACCAAACAAACGGACATCTTTGTTTATTTTCCAAAAGAGGTGAATCTCTGCGTGCTGCTGTTTTATAAACATGAAATTTCTTTCTTGATTTGTTTTTTTTTTTAAATGTCACCTAAAGCAGCTGCTCTGCATGATTTTGCACAGCAATCTATTAGGGAAATAAATAATCCTTTTAAAAAAAAGGATAGGCATTGTGTTCTTAAAAAAAAAATGCTGTCATTATTTTACTCAGCTGTATAGATTTCTCTCATGCATCTCAGCACTAGGGATTCCTGGTTCGAATCCCAATCTGGGTGGAGTTTGCATGTTCTCCCCTTGTCCGCGTGGGTTTCCTCCAGGATCTTTGGTTTCCTCCCACAGTCCAAAAACATGGATCAAGGTCAATTGAATTTTCCAAATTGCCCTATAGAGTGTGTGTGAGTGAATGTGTGCCCAGTGAAAGATTGCCCCCCTGTCCTGGGTGTATCTGCCCAGCACCCGAGACATTCTCCCCTGGATGGGTGTGACGCTATTAGAGGATAAAGCAGAAGATGATGGAAGGATGGATTTCTCTCATACCACATTGTGCATCGAGGGCAGAGGTCCAATCTGAGTTCGATTAGACATGACAAGGACATGATTGGGTCGACTCTTACAAAATTAACCTCAACCCTAAAAGAGGAATCAGTGTGACCGAGCGAGAGAGAGAGAGAGGGGTAGTAAAATGCACCTTTCATTTACAAACAGAACCTCTAAGTTTTTGGGATGTATCAAAGCGCACGGTGTGCTGATGGAGGAGACGCGCCCTCGGTTGCCTGGGTAACTCGCGCCTGCGTTGGCGTTCCCGAAAAGAAAAAAAAAAGAAAAAAAAAAAAAAAAAAGCAGAGCGTCTCGGGTACGCGCTGCGCGCTCCCGCGAAGCTCGCGCGGAGAGAGCGGGTTTAGGAGCGCGCACGGGATCGAGACGCGGAGGAAAAACAGCCGCGGTCCATCCGCCCGACCGAACGATGTGAAGCTGGGGTGTTTATCCCAAAAATACAACCAACCAACTGCACGACGCGCCGCAGAGCGGGATCCAGAGAATCGTCACGGGATTACAATTCACTCGAGCAATTACAACCGACCCGATTCTTTAATTTCGGGGGAAGAGCAGCGCGTGAACGGGGATGGAGGCGTTCCGACTCCGCAGGTGAGTCGCGTTCCTCTCTCTCTCTTTTGCTCTCTCTCTCTGGATTGTGCTTCACCTGAGAAATGGAACTTGGAACCCGGTTCTGGGCTTCGGTACAGAATCACAGGACGCGGCGCGGCGCGCTACAGCAGGCGCGAGATAGAGGCGCGCGCGCGGCTGGGTTGCGCGTGCGGCGCGCGCGTCGGTGGCGGCGAAACGCGTTGAACGGCATCGATACTCTGAAAGTTAAAAAAAAAAAAAAAAAAGACGAGCGAAGCGAACGACGCGAGACGCACAAAGCCGGTTCGCTCGATTGCGCCACACGCTGAAAATCCACCGCAACAGTTGAGTGTTTGCGAACAAACAAATAAAAAATAATTTATTATTGGTAATAAACATCCTGATCAGGTCGTGTTTTCATTTCGGTATTTATTTTTTTTAAACTTCGTCCCAATGACACTAAATAGTGTATTGCTATGTTTGTGACGCCAAGTGGTTGACCAAATCTTTTTTTTTTTTAATTGAAAATTACAAATTTAAAATGACAATGTATTACAATATTTAATTTAATTTAATAATGGTTCTTGTTTAATAATAATAATAATAATAATAATAATAATAATAATAATAATAATGGAATTAATTAATAAAGAATGACACCTGTATGTATATGTATGTATTTGCATAATCCGTTCTTTAAGCACTCTAATCAGTTATAACGTTTTATTGTGTTGTCACCTTTTTAATGACGTGTATTTATTTGGTGTGAAACGCTTCCCTTTTGTCCCACTTTGTGCCACTTGAGTACTTCAGCCTTCACGTGAAGACTCGAGTCACAGCAGCTCTCGGTTCGGCCTGCAGGGGGCTTCGTGACCACTTCTCATTTTTTTTGGAAGAATTATTCAGATCATGTGTTCTGCTGTATAAACCGGATGTGCGTGGAGCACACCAAGTCGACTACAATTGATTTGCAGATTGGGAGCGGGGCAGGCCAGCGGGCGGAGAGGAAGGCATTGGCACGTCGTCGGCCTTCTGTGATGCCTCTCGCAAGGTCAAGCCAAGGTGCGCTGGCTGAGCCGGGCACGTCCGAAAGTCGCCGGCAACATAATTAGTTTATATGTCAGTGATTTGGTTTTCCTTCAGAGGCGTTCTGACTTCCCCTGCAGTTCCGAGAGGACGCGCTCGGCCGTCTCACGGTTGCGTCATCTGGAGATTTTAACAGGAGGAAGGGGGTGGGTGGGGAGGAGGAGGCCAGAGAAGGAGAGAGAGCGAGAGACCGGGAGCCTCCGAGTTGTCATGGAGATTTAGTGAATAAGCAATTGTTGCTTGTGAAGTTGAGGCATTAAAGGGATTTCTGCTGCCGCCGCATGTACACTGGTTGCTAATGGACGTGATCATACTATTTTGCTGTTTTGTGCGTCCGCAATTCTGTGCAAACTGTTAGCCCCGCAGAAGTGACTTCATTGGGTCTAATCAACTTGATACCCCACAAAGTCTCTTTTATGTACTGTGCCGGAGCGCTGGGCATCTTTGTGAGCGATTATGCACAGTCCCACTTTTAAGTTTTTGCTCCGTATAAATGTCATTATTTGTATTCCGGCCTCGCAGCGCTGCCTGCGTTGCTCCATTTTATCAATTTAAATCCATTTACACCTCACTCAGACCCGACTCTCTGTCTGATCCTGCACGAACACCTCGCAGAGTACAATGAAATTTAATTTAATTGTGTTTTGTCGTCTAATGAATTCACCTTAATGCTTCTGTAAAGCTATAGGCCTAACTCTCATGCGCCACCGTGAAAATGATTACAGGACCTGAACGTGGACTTGTATAATTAAACCGCTGTACTGATGTTCGTGCGAAGTGAGCAGAACCATGTCGTGGTCGACTGTTTTAATATAGAGTGTGATGTTTTTTGCGTTGGCTCTGCACACGTCACTGCGAATACCACCTTTTATACATTTACATTCACATTTGGTCATTTATTGGACACTTTTATCCAAAGCGACTTACCAGGTGAGCACAGGGTTAATCACAACATCCCTGAATCAGTGAGGGTTAAGGGTCTTGCAAGGACCCACATTGGTAACTTCAGTGGACCTGGGATTTGAACCCACAACCTTCAGATTGATAGCCCAACATCCTGACCACTGAGCTACCGCACCCTCCTATATTCTATATAATTTATAGAAATTATAGAGACAAGCTCATTACGTACGTATTTACGTTCAGTTAATCTGCCATTTTCTTTTCTTCAAACTTAACAAATTAAAATAAGATGTTCGTTGGTGTGAAGGCAGATGGTGTGGCCCCCACAGAGTCCTGATCTTAACATGGTGGAGTCAGTCTGGTTTTACGTGAAAAAGCACGAGCAAGTTAACAGAACCGAATCCTACAGATGATGCGCAATGACCCCGTACGACAAGAATAGAAAAACCCTTTGTCTGATAGTGTTCTAATTTTTATGTCGTGTTCCAAAATATTTACACACAATGTTAAGCCAGTGGATTTCCCGATGACCTGTTGTAGTAGGTTATCGGTTGCTGACCCCTCGCTCACGACAATGATGTAAACGTTAAACTGCTCAATGGAAGAGTAACAACGGTGTGTTCCGATGTCATGACCACTGACATCACATGCTATTCAGCTCACAGGGACCTGGAGACACCTCGTGGGGACTCTGTGTTGGGAGTGTGTGTAAATATGGATGTGTATTTACTGTGACGGATTCTGACATGCTATGCGTGTCGCCAGAATGTCTTTGACATGTGACATTTATCGTCACGGCGGCTGTCGTGACATAATCATCTGATATAGATTGTCATGAACAGTCCTGACGGCATGTGACTGACGTCATGACGGGTTTATAACAGGCTCATGTAAACATCACCGGTGAAGACGTCCGGTAACATGTCATCTTTGTGCTTTGGATGTTTGTATTTAAATCTGTTTATTAATAAAGTGATAAAGTACGAGGGGGCGTGGCATTATTGTGAATAAATCACAGAAAAGAGGCATGATGCATAGCACGACAGATTCTTCTTTCCCGTGATTCATTCACAATAATGCACAACCTCGACCGTCTTATAAAACACTTAAAACACGCTAAAAAAAAAAAAAAAAAAAAAAAATATATATATATATATATATATATATATATATATATATATATATATAAATAATTAAAAAATCAAGATTTGATTCTCTAATGTGTTTTTATCAAAAGCACAATCGTTAATCTAGTCCAGTTTGTAACGTAAACACTGATCACTGAGTAACAGGTTTCTGGTTGCTTTAACAGTCATCTAGTTAGTACATGAAAATTGCATAACACAGTTTATTAAAAATGTATTGTACCTTATGCATCGATACGAATGTAAAGCACTGTGTGTTATCTTTAATAAAGTCACAACTGAGCCAATCAGATTTGAATACCGGCTCGACCCATTCTTGAAGGTCACCCGTGATGACTATCATATCACTGTGTATAGTTCGTTATCGTTTGAGGTTAAATACACCATTTTGCACTACATAGTGCACTAGAAACAATAGTCATTCATTGTACGTAGCATGTTTCGGCCGGAGAAAGTGGAGTTTGAGTCTTCTAGGGTTGTTTTCCAGGCATTGGGTTGTCCCATTTGTTTTTTTAAATTATTATTATTATTTTTTTCAGGAGTCTAATTTAAAAAGCTAGTCTCAGAGTGTTTGCTCAGCTGTATACAAAAAAAATCCCATCAACAATGCTTTAAGATCCATTTGTAAGTGAGTGGTAATCACAGAGAGACCTCATTCCTGCTCCCCATTATCACCACTTACTTTATTATTACGAGAAATGAGTGTTTGCTAATGGCACAACATGCCCCTGCGATTATCACAATCAACCCAACAGAATGAGATGCCGCAACTTTTATGAAGCTATAAGTCAGACTTATGAAGGCTCGATCAGAGTGATGTACGATTATGTCTTCATTAAAGCAGGTATCAGAGGGGTTATAGTGCTTCGTAGATTGGTCCAGGGCGGGCGTGACCGATACATCGCACACATCGTCGATCGCACGCTGCATGCTGGTCTTTTCAATGCTGATTTATATGCAATAATTAACATGACGAGTGTAAACGGGTTTCAACATTAAAGCTTTAGAAAAATGATGAGGACGCACCTGGTCCAGGCATCAGTTTTTTTGTTTGCTTATAAATAGGGGACCGCACATACACACACTAAGCTGTTTATTAGAAACACTAAACTAATAAAGCAATAAGGTACGTGTGTGTGTGTGTGTGCGCGTTATTGTGAATAAATCACAGGCTCTAAATTGCCCCATATGGTGTGTGTTGGTGTGAATGAGTGAGTGCCCAGCGATAGACTGGTGCCCTGTCCTGGGTGCATCTGCCCAGCGCAGGAAATGTTCCCACCTGGATGGGTTTGGGACCCCCCCCCCCTCCCTCCACAACCCTAGTAGAGGATTAAGCAGAAGATAATGAATTTATGAATAAATGTACTTCATGGTGGCTTAGTGGTTGGCATGTTCTCCTCTCAGCAGTGGATATCCAGGTGGATACCCGATCTGGGTAGTGTTTGCATGTTCTCCCCATGTCCTTATGGGGTTCCTCCGGGTTCTCGGGTTTCCACCCACAGTCCAAAAACATGGATTCAAGGTAAATTAAATTAAATTGGCAGTAGAGTGACTGTGCCCAGGATTGGCACCCTGCCCTGGGTGTATCTACCCAGTGCCCGGGGTGGTTTCCTCTGAATGGGCATGGGTGACCCTCCTGCAACACTAATACAGGATTAAGTGTCAGATAATGAAGAAGTAAATTTAATAAATGTACTTGTACACATTTGTAGTCCAGAACAAGTTCTTAAAACGGGACGGCGATGACGCTGCTGAGGAAGAGATTCATCGTCCTCGAGTGAGCTCACACAAAACGTTTACGCCGAATGGTGCGAGCGTAAATGGAGTGGGTTATCGTCCGGATTTAAAGGGGAATCGAGGTCGTGAGATTGGTTCAGTGTGTTTTTTTTTTTGAAAGCATATTGATTCAGTCAATCAGGGGTCCATTGTGATGCGGTGGCCTCGGAGCAACCCGTCAAATTAGTCTTGACTCCCCGTGCCATCCTAATTGACCTCTTTAACACAGTCATTTCTCATGCTGCCTCATATCTCAAGGCTATCTGGACGCCACATATGTGTTTTGCTTGTGCAGTTAAGCTCCGTCTGACGTGATGGAAATGAGCAGCGCCGCAGAAAGAGCTTTAACACCGGCTTTAATACCAATCAAAATCTAATCACCAGGTTGTGGGGGTCCCCGAATACCAGTCTGATTTCTTTACCATGATGTGTGACAAGCGCTCGACTTTTTAATGTGAACGGCGAATGTCTGAGCGATGGTTTTAATTAGGATGAAATTATACACTTGACCCATTTGCTCTCATTTGATCCGGGCGGCGTTTAATATTTCCACTTTGTGATCGCTAAAAGAACGCTTTCATGCCCTGTTCGTTCACATTAGGTTAAAAAAAACCGGGGCATTATTTATTTATTCGTGTTCTAAGCCACTTTTCTTGCATGAGTCAAAGTTGTGCTACGTCCTATCCCAGTTTATAGAATGTCTGGTCACATCCTTGGTTTGTTGCCAATCCGACGTACTGTACATTCACACCCGAGTGGGCGTCAAGGTGGCTTAGTTGATGGCCTCTCACTGCTGGGGATCCAGGTTCGAATTCCGATCTGGGTCTCCCCGTGTCCATAGGGTCTCCTCAGGGTTCTCCGGTGTCCTCCCACAGTTCAAAAACATGGATTCAAGGTCAATTGAATGCTCTAAATGAACCCACAACCTTCAGATTGAACAGCCTGACTACTGAGCTCTTAAGGATTAAGCAGAAGTTAATGGATGGAGGCGACACGGTGGCTTAGTGGTTGGCATGTTCTCCTCTCAGCGCTAGGGATTCCCGGTTCGAATCCCAATCTGGGTGGAGTTTCCATGTCCTAACCGTGTCCGCAACGGTTTCCTCCGGGTTCTCCGGTTTCCTCCCACAGTCCAAAAACATGGATCAAGTCAATTGAGTTTTCTAAATTGCCCCATATAGAGTGTGTGTGTGAGTAAGTGTGTGCACAGCGATAGATTATCGCCCTGTCCTGGGTCTATCTGCCCAGCGCCCGAAACGTTCTCCCCTGGATGGGCATGAGGAACCCCCCCCCCGCGACCCTAGTAGAGGATAAAGCGGAAGATTATGGATGGATGGTTAAATTAATGATTTGTCTGACCTGACATGTCTTTCGACCGGTGAAGGATGCTCACGCAAACTTATGAAGCACCTATTGCACCTTTTTATTGCATCTCTTTGTTTAGGTCTCTATAGCGTGTTGCAGCGAGGTTCTGGAGTGTGTCGCCGTGTCACCGACATTAATGTTGCGTTATGCTATTTGATATAAAGGTCTTTGTATAAGGATGAAGGTCAAACTGTTCCCATAAAGCCGTCCAGTGTTTCTGGTGCCTGATAGGATGGAGCTTAATGTAACACCTGAATTCACTGATGACGCCTTTGTCCATATAATGTGTGTGTGTTTCATACGGGATGTGAAACGATGCTGTTCATCCTTTAAAGTGAATTTCATGGTGAAGGGGGCAACAATCAAGATTTAGCCTCAGGTGGAAAAAAAGAAAGAAGTACATTTTTCTTAAACTTACTCAAGTAAAGCAAAAATGTTAAATTCAAGTGAGTGTAGAAGAGCAAATGTAGTGTGTGTGGGGGGGAAGTAAACAATGTTCATGTGCGATGCTCTGTGAAATGGGAAACCCTGGGAAACTCGGGCTCTGGTTATTCATGTGGACGGCTGTTTGCACCTCCCTAAACAGAACCTCCTTAAACAGCACTTACCCCGCATGCCAGGATAATGTGCCAGCATGTTTTATTTATTTATTTATTTATTTATTTTAGTAGAACATGTTGAATTAAATTTGTCACTTTGACCCCTCGGACTTGTCGATGCGAGATGTGCTGGGACATGTGCTGGGACAGGTCTGATCCACAGGGACTCCCACCTCACAACTGCTGCCAGACATCATAAGTCAACAGCAGAGGTCTTGTGAGGACCGACGGGATGTTAGTAAGGACTGAATAACGAGGGGCTCGTGGTCCGGTGCGGCACCTTGAACTCTGTGTTATTGTTCTTGAGCCATTTCTACAGACTGCGCAGTGTGGCAGGGCAGGTTAACCCGGTTAAAGGGGCTGCTGCCGGTGGGGAATAGTGTTGCCATGAAGGCATGTATTTGGGCACGTCAGCATACTGTAGGCAGCATACTGTTGGGCTACAAACTCTAGCCAGTGAACCGGAGTCGGGATCTGTTCACAATGAATGTGTAGGGAGACATTTTTCAGAATGGTTCAATCATAGCTACAAAATAAATATGCATTAATGTACTGTAATGTACTGATTTAATAAATAAAAAAAGCAGTAATGTATTAGAAGGCGTGGCACTATTCTGAACAAATCCCATAAAGAGGTGTTTAGTCCCATAGAACAGTTCCACCTCTTTCCCGTGATAGATTCACGATAATACACAACCTCTAGAGTCCTATATTTTGTATTTGTATATTTTTCAAGGTCAATTGAATTCTCCAAATTGCCTCATATAGTATGTTTGTGTGAGTGTATCTCCAGTAATAGATTGGCGTCCTGCCGTGGGTGTATCTGCCCAGAGCCCGAAACCTTCTCCCCTGGATGGGCATGGGGAACCCGCCCTGCGACCCTCGTAGAGGATAAAGAGGAAGATAATGGATGGATGAATAATTATCCTGATTACGTTATTGCACATTACATTTAAAATTGTTTTGCTGAGTGAGGAGTTAAATAGACTTTATACAGTTTGATGGCCGCAGGTAAGAATAACCTCCTATGTTGCATTTGGATAAAATGAGTCTTAAACTGAATGTGCTCCTGTTTAAGACTTATAAAGGTCTTTAAAAAATACTAT
>JAFMOD010000556.1:501601-521309 GCA_019802435.1 Corydoras maculifer | reverse complement strand
GGGGGGGGGGAGGGAGGCGCCCATAAGCCTGTCATCTTGGGCCGTGGATAACGAATGATGAACGAACCCCGCCGACATCCGCCGTGAAGAAGGTCTTTAGGTTTACTGTAGGACTCACGTCGTCAAATGTCAAAACATGCCCCCGTCTCACTGCGAGGACCTCCGACGTTCGCGGTTTAGCGTTCGGAAGACAGCCGTGCGGGTTGGAGGTTCGTATCGGGTGTGTACGGTGCAGGTGTCACATGGTTCAGAGGGGGCGCTAAATCCTCATAGCTCCAACCCTGAGCTTATCGCTGAGTCATTTTAGGGTGTAATTTGGCACCTTGGGCAGCAGGGGGGGTAGTGTTCGCCTCTCCGCACTGGGGATCCAGGTTCGGATCCCAGTCTGGGTTTGCATGTTCTCCTCGTGTCCACGTGGGTTTCCTCCGCGTATACCTGTTTCCTCCCACAGTCTAATAAGATGGATTCAAGGTTCAACTGAATGCGCTAAATTGCCTTATATAGTGTGTTTGTAAGTGTGTGCCCTGTCCTGGGTGTATCTGCCTAGCGCCTGAAACGTTCTCCCCTGGATGGATGGTCATGGAGAACCCTAGTAGAGGATTAAGCGTAAGATATTGAATGAAATTTGGTATGTTCTCTCATTCGTCATCCTACTTACTTCATCTAGTCCCTTTTACTACTGATTTCGCACTGTATGATGAACAACAAACATTACTGTCCTGGTTTGCATGTCGGATAGATCAGATGTCCTTCCCTCCACATATTCCCGCAGTGTTGTTTCCGAGGCGCAGAGCAGAAAAGTCCCGAAATTGTAGATTGTTTTTTTTTTTTTCTTTTTTTTTTTCCTGTGCAGTCTGTACGATAAATTAGCACAGATAAGGTCCGGGGAGAGAATCCAGAGGCTAGCGGTGATCCCTGAGGGCAGGCTTTTATAGACCTCAGTAAAAGCTGCTACCTAGAAGATTGTAGTGTTGTAGTTCACTGTAAAACGGGCTGCACTCGAAAGCCTGCCTGTTAACCCAGATACAGGACAATCATCAAGGGGCCTATCCCGTTCATGGTTCATTCATGAGACGCAATGCCTCCCCATGGAGCACGTGTGTCATTTATATACCTCACATTTACATATGTAATTGCCTGCAGATGGCATGTTTTTATAAAGTGCATAACCGAAACCCTATTCACCTTGTATACTACCTTTTTTTAATATTTTATATATAGTATGTATGTATGTGTATATATATATATATATATATATATATATATATATATATATATATTCGTAAATTTATTTTATATACTGTATATACATATATTTATATATTATATTTATAGTTGTAGTTGTGTATATATTATATATATATTCATAGTTGTATATTCTATTATATATTCACATATCTAATTTTCTTCTTTAAAATTAAAATTATAACTTTAAAAGAACAGGGTAATCGGGGTCTGTGACCCATAATTTCGTTTTGTCTCATGTATCACGTGTGATATAAATCATTCATCAATCAAAATTTTCTTCAATCTTGAATCTTATAGTATATAAATCTTTTGTTGGGGGATAATGATATAATAAGGTAAGATACACGTAGATACAAATGGAACGATTAAAATGAGTCGTGTCATCACCTTAATGTTTCACCTGCAGTGTGTGTGTGTGTGTACTAATTTGCATGCCAGCAACGCAGACAATAAGCCAACATGCACGTACAGCGTGTTCATATTGAAATCACATGCGGAGCAGATGGATCCGTTATCGCAGCCTGGAGGTCGTTATGTTTTTTTAAAAATTATCTTCTGTTTTTAATGATCCATATGAGCCGGGGGTGATTTTACTGTTTTTGTGACCCTGCCATATTTAAAAACAATGCCAACCTTTGGATGCCGTGTGTGTTTATATATTTTCTGTATACATGTTTTGTATCTAAATTATCCAGCTGTGAGCTGATTTCATGGAAAAGGTTCCTGAGTCACGCCACGTGGGAATGAGGAACCATAAACAGGCTGCACAGTGGAGGCAATTAACTCCAGACTTTGCGCTTCCTCTCCACCCCCCCACCCTCCGCCCTTTCCTCCACCCAGTCAGAGCTTGTGCACAGTTACAGGTAAACTGCATGGAAAGTCCTCAGTGGCGTGGCCGACATCGCCGCTGCGAAGCGGGTCAAGGCGTGCCGATCCACGTTGGGCCCCCGGGGGCCGTGAATGTGGGCTGTACGGGTCACGGTCGGCACCGACGCTCGCGATGCCTTAAGATCACGCACTTAAATAATTCAGATTGCCACCGCCGTCCAGAATTTTAAGTTGATTCTTTCGAACAGGAGGTGTTTACTGGGTTTGGGGTTTGACGGCTGTTAAGACTTTTAAAGTGTAAAGTGGTCTGAGCGTCGCATCGACGTTGCCTTTACACAAAAATCTCATGATGTGAGATAAAGGAGCGTTCTGCATCACCTGTTGCTATGAAGACCCGCTCCATGGCGCTCTCACTAATCAGTAATCTACCTTAATGATGTCAGCAGCATTTAACGCGGGCTCGACGATGGTGGATTCGCAGCTCTGCTCTTTTCCATCCACGAAAAATTTAAATATTTCAAAAAAGCTTTGGGTCGCGGCCAAAGGACCTACGGCTGGGAATCCGATCCGACCGCATGACGAGCCATTACGGGCCTTCTATCAGTCTTGCTCAGGTTAGCATCGACGTTGGAGCTTTTCCCGGGAGTTAATGCCCCCCCGCAGATGACTGGGAGCGCGCATCCACCGCTTACCGACCCCGCCGTCATACATGATGACAGTATATTTAGCTCGCCCTCATTCCCCTCGGGTGTGGGAGGAGAGGAAATGTCGGCTCGTACGCGCCCTGCGCGAAGCTTTCAATCTTGCTTCAGTAGGTTAATGAGAGACCCATGGGTATCATTACGGTACACCAGAGCAAGACAACGATGAATCAGCAGAATGGTGAGAAGACAGAGAGGCAGAGCCTAGTAGAGCGAGCGCCAAGACAAAATATACAACATCAGGGTTCCCCAGCTTTTAACAATGGCATTTGTAAACGGTCCCGTCCTCGTGGATGACTGATTCGAGCTCAGAACGTTGTTCGTGGCCATGGCGATAGATTTAAACATGGGATGCTTAGATATCGAACCGGCGGGTCCCAGTGGTGCATAATAAATTATTTAATTAGTCCAATGTCACAGAATCCATGGAATAACATGAACCATGAAAGGGGTTTAAACTCCACACAGTGTGCTTTCGGCAATGTGCTGTACCTTTTTATTCAGAAGAGAGTCTGTGAGGTCAGAGACTGATGTGGGGTTAGAGGGCTGGATGCACAATCTCCATCCTATAGTTCATCCCAAAGGAATTTAAACGGGTGGAGTTCAGGGGTTTGTGGCGGTCAGGCCACATGTGCAGGTTCCTCCATCATGGCCATTGGAGAAGAGTCATGTGGAGGTCAGTCCACATGTACAGGTTCCTCCATCAGGTTCCTTCATCATGGCCATTGGAGAAAAGTCATGTGGAGGAAACTGTACATGTGGACTGACTTCCACATTTATTTAATATCCATCATGGCCATTGGTGAAGAGTCATGTGGAGGTCAGTCCACATGTACAGGTTCCTCCATCAGGTTCCTCCATCATGAACATTGGAGTAGTGTCATGTGGAGGTCAGTCCACATGTACAGCTTCTTCCACATGACACTTATCCAATGTTCATGATGGATATTTAAAAAATTCGGAGGTCAGTCCACGTGTACAGGTTCTTCCACTTGACTCTTCTCCAATGGTCAAGTTGGATGTTAAAAAAAATCCCTCTGGAAAATGTTCCCACAAAGTGGATGCAGAGGTTTTTTCTAGCAGGCTTAGCCAGCTGTAGCCTGTAGCACGAAGCCTTTCCTTTAAAGGTGAAATGTGCAGCAGATATTAATCAAGGGATGAGTGTAACCACCTCTAATATTCTGAAAATGTCCCTGTTCCTGGACACTGATCTTATTTTATGACTGTGTATTATCTACTTGGCATATTATTGATTTCTTTTGGAAATCATCCTGCTGTGAGGCTGTTCGATGGTATTATATAGATTAAGGCTGGCCTGCCAAACCTGCCTGTTGTTTTTCTTGTGTTTTATCTGGTTGGATAACGGGGATCCCGGGCTTTGCCAATTCCACCGCGTTGTCTGTTCACATGGCGGACGGAGCCGTGACTGAAACAGAGATCTTTAAATCCAAATCTATATCACGAAAAGTGGTGATGTCAGAGGTCTTGTTACCAAATACCGATTAAACGTCACTTTTTTTTTAACAATTGATACCTCCATTTGTTAATTTCCTCATTTGGGAATTGGATCCATTGCTGAAAGGGGATTAAATATTGACAGGGTGGAGGTGGGCGTGTCGGTAATTGTGGTAAAAATTAATTTGTGTAAAGATCGTTATTGCCTCCTCCATCTGGCTGAAAAAACACGAGCCGGTCTGTGATATGCAACGTGCCAGATTCCGCCGCATGGACCAGAACAACGAGAACGCTCCACTCAGCATTTTTTAAACACATATCTGGAGTTTGTGAGTGTGGTGTATCTGATGAGGAGGATTATTAATGCGCCGAGAAATGTTCTTCCTTTAATATTTGCATGTTCTGCCATTTGTCTGTTTTGTAACTCATCGTTCAGTGCGTTCGTGTTGAAGTGGGTTCAATGCTGAGGCGGTCGTGTTGGTGGTGCCATGTGCTCCTGGGTTTGATTCTCATTCTGTAGATAGGTTTGGTTTCCCGTTTCATCCTTCAGTCAAAATTTTTAAAATGGGTAAACTGGAGTTCCTAAAATTGTCATGGGATAGGTTTCAGCACCCCCTCCCACTAGTTCCAGCCATCCATTATCTTCCGCTTTATCCTCTACTAGGGTTGCGGGGGGGTTTCCCATGCCCATCCAGGGCACACCCAGGACAGGGCACTAATCTATCACTGTACACACTCACTCACAGAGACACACTCTAATTTGGAGACTTCAGTTGACCTTGATCCATGTTTTTGGACTGTGGGAGGAACACACGCGGACACGGGGAGAACATGGAGACTCCATCCAGATTGGGATTCGAACCGGGAATCCCTAGCACTAAGAGGAGAACATGCCAACCACTCAGCCAACAACTAAACACTATCAATAAAAAAAATTGTGTGTTGGTTGCCTAGCGACCCTTCGAGGGTCTTGTTCCTGGCTTCCATTTAAGTGTCGGGATAGGCTCCAACACCTCTGCGACTGTGATGAAGAGGCTTAAAAAATCAATGAATAAGTAAACAGGTTGTCCATTCGCTGTATGTTGTGAAAATATATAAAAAAAAAAAATAAAGAACGTAAACCTTAAATGACAAAATACTAATAAATAGAATGTCTTTATAATTTTTTTAAGGAAACCCATTTAAACGAAAGCCGGCGTTTAAGCGCACTGCTGAAATTGTGTGTGCATCATCACGCAAAGAGCCCGAAGCGGAGAGCAGTTAGTGGTTGCTTTGACCAGATTGCATTATAAGCTACAACCTCGAGTAAATAGCACATTACGTTCACGCAAACCCAACGACACTGCGAACATTTTGAGTTGCTGTTTGAAAATTAATGAAATAAAATGAATAAAATTTATTTTGATTTGGCGATACAGTTTCCCTGTGTAAAGGCTGACATCGACTCGTCATGTCTGTGTGCATTTTCATTTACATGAACATAAACATGACCGCAGCCGGCGCGGGTACAGAGATGTGCGTCAGAGTGAGTCAGAGTGCAAATCATGACTCGCCATCAGCCTCGGATTTCACTTAGCATGACTGTAACAGGATGTTTCCCTCCCGTTGTTCGAATACGGACGCTGCTGACGTGTTGAAACGCCACAAAACCACTCGCTCGGTGCTACCATGATGACGGGGCTGCCATTTAATCATGCCGCTCTTTCTTATTGGTTCACACTGCGGCAGCGTCATGAATGGCGCGATTCAGATGTGGTGCAGTCCTTTGGACGACCGATTATGAACAAATGACGTGTACGGCTTCTCAAATCACAGGGTCGTGGGGGGGCGTTCCCCATGCTCATCCAGGGGAGAACGTTTCGAGCGCTGGGCAGATACAACCAGGACAGGGCGCCAATCAATCACTGGGTACAAGGACACAGTCTATATGGGGCAATTTGGAGAATTCAATTGACCTTGAGCCATGTTCTTGTACTGTGGGAGGAAACCGAAGAACCCGGAGGAAATCCACAGGGACATGAGGAGAACATGCTAAACCACTGTGCCGTAGAGTGAATAGGATGTGTTGGAGTGTTGGGATGACTGAAGTCCTTTGGACCCACACCGCTTCCTGTAGATGTTCTGGAGGTCTGGAAGTGTTACTTGGACGGTGCACCCGTCTGCAGGGACCAGTTGGGTGCCGTTTCTGAACCAGGTCATGATATTCCCTGTGAGGACGCCTTCCACGGTGCAGGAGTAGAAGTTCTGCAGAACCTTGAAGAGCGGTCTGAGGTCCCTCAGACGTCGACGGCTGTTACTTTGGCAGCACCGAGACACCTGCGCAGTGGTGTCAGTCAGTCGCAGTGCAGACGGTCTGAGCTGGCTTTCTCACAGAAATGTATTTATAAAGTGTGTGGGCTGCAGTCTTAATGCAGATGGGCGACGGCAGGCTTCACTTTTGCCAATTATGCGGAGCAGATCCGTTATTCGGCTGGAACATGACCAACATGGCGGGTTATGTTCACGAACATCGACAGTTTGTCTGCGAAAACCAATCAAAAGTAATCACTGGTGAGCCAGACTTAATAAATGTAATCCAGACGTTTAATTAGGCAGGACTACCCCATTCCACACATCGGCAGCACTCTGTAATTAGGTGTATTTTTAATGAAACATAAATCAATCTAATCAGGTGAGCGCTGCCCTTCAAGAGTCCGATATCAGGCCAAAGATGGAATGTGTGCATATTAAGACCTGTGGTTCGAGTGAGAGCTTGTAATCAGTGATGTTCACCTTAATTAGTCACATTTATAAAACGGCTAGTTTCAGGCCTCAAATCTGATTGGCTGAGCCGTCAGTCCAGCCGTGACATTATTGGTCGTAACACACTCCCTCTGAGCGCTTCACATTCATATCAATGCGTGAAATACAATACATTATTTTAAGTCGTAAAAGACAATAATCTAATATTAAAGCTGTTGCTGTTTTTTTTGTAAAGTATGTTCTGTAATTTGTCCACCAGATGGCAGTGTTTGATTGTGGGAGAAAGCGGTATTCTGTTATTCAGCGTTCAGAGGTCAGTATAAAAACCGAACTAGATTACGTCGCGGAAGATCTTAATAAATCAAACCTTGTTTTTTTTTTAGTTATAGTGTGTTTGTATATGTTTTATAAAAGAAAGAAGACATTCATTCATTATCTTCCGCATTATCCTCTATTAGGGTCGCGGTGGGTTCCCCATGCCCATCCAGGGGAGAAGGTTTCGGGCGCTGGGCAAATACACCCAGGACAGGGCGCCAATCTATCGCTGGGCACACACTCACTCACACAGACATGCACTTATACACACTCTATATGGGGCAATTTGGAGAACTCAATTGACTTGATCCATGGTTTTGGACTGTGGGAGGAAACCGGAGAACCCGGAGGAAACCCACACAGAAACGAGGAGAACATGGAAACTCCACCCAGATGGGGATTCGAACCGGGAATCACGAGTAACTTATTGCGTTATTATTCAAACATATAAACCTTTTTAGTTCAGTGATAGGTTGGCACCCTGTCCTGGTTGTATCTGCCCAGCACCTGAAACGTTCTCCCCTGGATGGGCATGGGGAACCCCCCCTGCGACCCTAATAGAGGATAAAGCATAGATAATGGATGGGTGGACCTAAAAAGCTTAGTCTTCAGACTTTGGATGCTCGTCTTATCGTTACCGAACAGGGAGATGTCTACAGCATCACACCTGCCCCCCCCCCCTCCAGCAGACAGGGAGAACATGCAAACTCCACAAGGAAAGCTCAGTGGTCGATTTCTGACGCCATTCTTGCTTTGCTGTAATATCCAGTAATAAAAGCCTGTCGTTAAGAGCGACGTTCTCGCGTTCTGAAGCAGATTAGAACAGAATATCGGGCTCGATCCGGTTCTGAAAATGAAAGTGCTTTAGAACGTTCCTCTTCACGAGCGTCGAGGACTCGTGACTGAGCTGAGAGCGTTCTCTCGTCTTCGGAGTCCTGATCCCGGCCAACGGAACACGATGGGCCGTAATTAAAAGCCTGACATCCGTCACGTGAAATCAGCCGGTGTGCTGCGACTGAGCCCATTTTCTCCTCATGTGACTGATTCCACTCCCCGTGTCCCGAGCGCTTCCTCGGGCTGCAGGCAGGGGGTGCCTCTGAGCACTCAGGTCCTCACAAAGCTGACCACGCTCATCGTGCCGGAGGGTCACAAACCACTTCGTCACTCAGACCTCGTCTCGAGCCACTTTCCCAATTAATTCATCAACCGCCGGCCGCGTTGTCAGCGTTCTCATAACGGAACGTGCTCCAAAAGTACGCATTCCAGGAAATGAATGAGATTTTAATCTCAGATTTGGATTGAGCGGAAATGAAAGTGAAGCTCTCACCGCCTGATTTTGGATGTTTTAAGACGTTAAGTAATAAAATAAGATCGTCATTAAGGTTTTTATGATGTGGAGTGGGGGGGTGGGGTTTAGTCTGATACTAAAGCAGAGCCATCCATCCTCAGACAGACGGAGTCCAAGTAAATTATTCATCATTTCAGTTCTTTAAAGGATCCGGTGTTATTAATATAAAGCCTCGGTGTCCTTGCAGACTTCTGATATGAGAATGCTGATTAAATTTAGGTATTTAAAAGACACAAAGGAAAATAAATGATGCCATTAGTCGGGGGGACGTTAAGTACAAATGTGCTTATGTGCAGTAAAGTCACATATTAATCTAAATTAATGTAGGTTTTTTTTTTAAGTACCGTGTCATCGGGGCAGATAAAGAGCGGAGCTTATAGCGTACTCGATTTTTGGTGTCATTACAGAATTCAAACAATATTTCCAAAGTTTTTCCGAATTTTTTTTCTCTGTTTAGGTTTAAGTTGACGGCCAGCAAATTGCACGAACTGGTATTTACATAGGGTGGCACGGTGGCTTAGTGGTTGGTATGTTCTCCTCTCAGCTCTGGGGATTCCCGGTTCGAATCCCAATCTGAGTGGAGTTTCCATATTGTCCCCGTGGGTCTCCTCCGGGGGGGGGGGATCAGCACAGTGGCGCAGTGTTTGGCATGTTCTCCTCTCAGAGCTGGGGACCCAGGTTCGAATCACGATCTGGGTGGAGTTTCCATGTTCTACCCGTGACTGCGTGGGATTCCTCTGGGTTCTCGGGTTTCCTCCCACATTCCGAAAACATGGCTCAAGGGCAATTGAATTCTCCAAATTGCCCCGTATAGAGTGTGCACAGTGATAGATTGGCGTCCTGTCCTGGGTGTATCTGCCCAGCGCCCAAAACCCTGGATGGACATGGAGAACAACCCCCCCCCCTCCCACCCCGCGACTCTAGTACAGGATAAAGTGGAAGATAATGGATGGATGGATAATATATAATTAATGCGATGATCATGTTAAAAGTTTAAATTGAAAGGTTATTGGAATTTTGGAGAAGGCCTGAAGAATCGGATTGGCCATTGGCCTTTATCCGTGTTGTACATTCGCAGTGGAATGTTTTATAGCAGAAAGTATTAGTGGAGGAGCCCATTCCTCGGAATTGGGGTCATTTTAAAAATAGAACGCCTGTCTTCAGTGGCTAAAATGAGTGCTGGGATGAATTAGTCGTTCTAGGTCAGTGTCACACTGGTCTGGGTGAAGGAGACGAGAAAATTGAGTCAGTGAAAGAAACTCACAAATCTGTGCCTGGTTTTAAAGTTGTGCAGGTGTAACATCGAGTCATTAGCCTAGAGACGCTTTAACACTTAATACATAACAATTTATAATCTGTATACGATGGAACACACAGATTTCAGATCGTCGTCAATGTGGTTCAAATCCATCCATTCATCCATTATGTTCCGCTTTGTCCTATATTAGGGTCGCGGGGGGTGGAGGAGGAGGGGGGTTCAGGCGCTGGACAGATACACCCTGGACAGGACGCCAATCTATCACTGGGAACACACTCTATATGGGGCAATTTGGAGAACTCAATTGACCTTGATCCATGTTTTTGGACTGTGGGAGGAAACTGGAGAACCCAGAGGAAACCCACGCGGACACGATGGAGAACGTGGGAACTTCACCCAGATTGGGATTCAAACTGGGAATCCTTTAGACTGAGAGGAGAACATGCTAAACCAGTAAGCCACCGTGCCGCAGTACAGATATATATAAAAACAAATGCTATTTAATATGAAACTTCCACCATCACGGAAACTCGTCCGGGAGGGACCTTCCGGTCAGGTTGGAACATCGAAAGCTGTTCTCCACTCTGTTCCAACAAACGCATAAAAATGTCCACAGTGCAGAACCTGTAGCATCGAGCTGAACAAAACATGTAAATTCAAAACTTAACTTATACATTTTGTATCCTCTAACCTCAGTATGGACATGACGATGTAAATGACATCCCTTCCTGAGCTGGTGGTCACCTGCATGCCGCTCCCTCTCTTTGGCAGACGGAGGGATTTCTAAAACCCGTGGACGGGATTGTAAGGCGACCCGAGGGGCGGCGTAACGGCGGACGGCGTCTCGGCTGTGCAGAGTGAAATAACGAAGACGGGGAGGCGCTCCGCGGTGAAAAGAGACAAGGGGGAGCGAGAGGGGACGAGGGGAAGATTGACGACGTGCACCAGCAGAAGGCGGCTAAGCTAGGATTAGCCTCCGGACATGTGCAGGCGCGTGATAAATGCCGTGCGCCGGCCCGGTCGCCTCGAGTTCCCTGAATATTCGAACCCTGCTCTGAGACACTGTTTAACACGCCCTTATCCACATGCTTTTATGTTTTTGGAGTGCGGACATTATCTGCCCTGGCAGCCTGGTCACACTGAGCGTGAGAGGTGGAAGCCTTTGATCTTTTCTCAGCATCCTGTCAACAAACGATACAGGGTTTTTTTTTTTTTTTTTTTTCCGGACGTTCCATCATCATCATCATCATCATCATCCCATAATGCACCATCATTTCCTTCCCACCTTTTTAAATGAAACGCTCGCCGAGTCGGCTCCGTCCATCTTTGAAGCGGGGGGCATGTTAGACGTGCGTCCTGCTCCAGGGACGAATTAGTCCCTTTCCCTCGTAATTTGAATGACTCGCCAACTAATCTGTTCAGCGGAAGCCCTGTATGATTATAATTACGTCCCCGGTGACTCCGACCCGGCGCGTTTCCCATTGATGTGTGAACTCTAATAAGGCGTCTCTAATGCAGATAATCATTTGGTGAATATACAACCCCACTGTCCTGCACTATAGGAACAAGTATTACAAAATAAAGGATATCGATAAGCCGAATTTATCCATTGCATCGTATCATCGTAAAACGCATCGTCACATAATTTCTGTGTTCTCTGTAAATGGGTCACGTTCTGAAGCATTAACACCCATCCATCCATCCATCCATTATCTTCTGCTTTATCCTTTATTAGAGTAGCTGGGGGTTCCCCAAGCCAATCCAGGGGAGAACGTCTCGGGCGCTGGGCAGATACACCCAGGACAGGGGGGACAATCTATCACTGGGTACAAAGACACACTCTATATGGGGCAATTTGGAGAATTAAATTGATCTTGATCCATGTTTTTGGACTATGGGACGAAAACCCACGCGGACACGGGGAGGACATGGAAACTCCACCCAGATTGGCATCTGAACCGGGGATCTCTAGCGCAGAGAGGAGAACATGCCAACCACTAAGCCACCGTGCTGTCTGCATTAAAACCCAATATACCATTCATTCATTATCACCCGCTTTATCCTCTTTTAGGGTCGCGGTGGGTTTCCCCATGCCCATCCAGGGGAGAACGTCTCGGGCGCTGGGCAGATAGACCCAGGACAGGGCGCCAATCCATCGCTGGGCACACACTCACTCACACAGACACACTCTATATGGGGCAATTTGGAGAACTCAATTAACTTGATCCATGTTTTTGGACTGTGGGAGGAAACCGGAGAACCCGGAGGAAACCCACGCGGACACGGGGAGAACATGGAAACTCCACCCAGATGGGGATTCGAACCGGGAATCCCTAGTGTTAAGAGGCGAACGTGCTAACCACTAAGCCACCGTGCCGCCCCAATATACCTATATATATATATATATATATATATATATATATATATATATATATATGTATATATATCATTTTATTTATTTTTTTAAAAAGAATATATATATATTATGTTTAATGGGTTCTGCTGTTTGGTCCTGTGATTGGGCAGAGCCTGTTAAAGTTTACAGGCTCCGCCCAATCACATTCTTATAACACAATCCCCAATTCATTCATTTACTGATTTATTTAGCACTCGAGGAAAAATGGTTTGCAAACACATATTCACACTCCATACTCACAACAGGACTGTGTGCGTGTGTGTATCTGTGTGTGTGGGTGTGTATGTGTGTAAGAGAGAAAGTGAAAAACAGCAAGAGTGAGTGTATGAGATTGAGAGTTTGTCAAAACGCGAGTGTGTCAGTGATTCAGAGTTCTTAAGATTAAGAGCATGAGAGAGAGAGAGATGGATGGTGCGAGTGTAAGAATGTCTGCGAGTGTGAGCGCTTAAGAGAGAGAGTGTTTTGAAGGGGGGGCAAACTGTCAGAGATGTTTTTGCTTTCCTCATTAAAAACCCTTTAGCGCTCTCTGCAGACGGCGCGTTCTGTTTACGCAGCGTTCCGGTTCTGGATTTGTTGGCTGAATCCATATCGAGTCGTCGATGTCTGTTCGTTCAGAGTCTCTTCTGCCGAAGCTGCTATAAGGCGTGTTTAATTACCTGCCCACATTCGGAGGGGGCGCCGGTGAGCTCCATTGATTTTGGGCCATAGCGGTTTTTTTTTTGTTTTTTTTTGCGATGGGATTTCGGGCGCGCTTCAGACGTCGACTTTAAAATGATGATATTTACCTTTCTCTTCGGTTTGGCAAACATCATATCTGCGGCAGACCGGAGGTGAATGCAGATCTCTGCCGTCTGACAGTTCACCCCCCACACACACATACAAACTCCCTTCTGCCATTAACTGTCCACCTGACGTGCATACAGAAAAGCACTCTGAGATGCTAAATGCATTTATAATGACCGAGTCTGTGGCTCGTTTGTACACCGCCGTCCTTACTTATGGACATTATCGCAGGCGATTGAAAGATGACATTAACGTCGATGATGCCGTTGGTATTTTAGGTGCCGGTAGACACACGTGCACTGTGGAGACTTCACATAAGACCGCCAATCATCTCGTAGAGACTTTCCCAAATTTTAACCATAAATACTTCCACCATAACATTAACCAGAACCTTATCCTGATCACACAGCATGTTTAAAATGGAACGAGTTATATTGTGAGGACATGAGTCCCAACCGTGTAATATAAACCAGTATGTACACACAAGACATATTACTATATGTAACATACAGTAATATGCGTTGTGTGTATGTACTAGTATATATTACATGTTCATCCATTAACAGCTACAGTTATTATGCTTATGGAGTATCTGTGATGTCGGACTAGGTCTGTCTCAGAATCGGCATTCTAATTCATCCCACTGGTCTTGAAATAACCTTCCTGTGGGAACCGGTCATACCCTGCCACACCAAACCCACCCATCGCCGCTTTGTGCCCCGTGTAACAGTCACGGTTTGCATTTGGTTCTTTATTTACATCGAAGGCGTCGGTGCACGGCACATTTCTTCTTTTACACCATATATAAACCACTCACTGCGGTCGTAGAATCGGCGTGATTTCCAACCCGTCGCTAAAGGTGTCGTTAATTGCCACGGTTAAAATGGTTAAACCCAGGCCGTGTGTTTGTGTCAGTTTCATCGCTTCCTCCCTCAACCAACTAAAAAAAAAAAAAAAAACGCCCTCCAGTCAGCGAAAGTAAAACGTCCATAACCTTTTATTTTCATCTCTTAAAGCAGGAAGTGCAAAGTTCTAGGTGTTAAAACAATGCCTGTCAGGAAAGGTGCAGTTCCTCCCCGGAGAACGTGCCGGGCTTTGTCTCTCCTTGGCCCAGTTTCGTTCTCGCTGGCGCATAAAGTGCGAAGAGCTGCACCATCAGCCGGCAGCCGGCAAAAAAAAACCTGTAGATGCACATCTGTGAAATGATCACCTTTCTATTGTTAGGTGCAAATCCGTTTTAATTAAATCGATCACCTGAGCTTCACCTGGTGCTTTTCCAGAACATAAACAAACTGCAACAAAGACGTCCCATCCTCGGTCTGTTTGTAGAACCAAACCGTAGCTTTCACCCAGCATCAATTCCAGGAGACAGCAGTCTGAGTTATCACGCCAAACAATGAGAAGCATGACTTTAGGTTATTTATTTATCCTCAGAGCGTCTGCCTTGCTCTGCCGGTGCCGTATGGAACCGATAAACATAATTAGAAACCTATAGAATCATTAAAATCCATTATTTAGGGCTGTAGCACGTTGCATCAGTCAGCATGTGCCTTATTATTAATTATTATTCCCTTGTTATTGCAGTGTCTTTAATATGTCCTCCTCCATGTTGGCAATTCGGGGGGGGGGGGTAAATGTTTCAGAAGATGTCTATACACACCGTAGCAGAATTGCCTTAAACGCCCCATGTGCGCTGTCCCTACGACGTTCCCGGGAAATATTAAGCCCTGGAATATCGCAAACCCGGAAGATCTTCGGAGAAACGAATTTACGCTTCTGAAAGATTAGAGCTGCACACTGGCAGACCTTCAGAATAGTTTGTTGGCCGAAGTTTATAAAGGGCTTCGTTCTGCCCGACTCGCCAACGCTGATAAATGACGTGAGAGGAAATTTGGACCGCTCGGGGGTTTCCGAACATCCCTGTGAACCTTTAAAAAAAAATTTTTTTAATATGCAAGAGGCAACGCGCTTCGGTTCCATATTGTTCTGTTCATTTAGGGATGACTGTAATCGTGAATAATTTTCTCCAGAATAAACTCATTTGCGTTGAAGGTTGGCTTTCCCGTTTCTCATTCGCAGTGTTGGATTAAGCTAGGGTGACCACATTCCAATTCACCAGATGTGGGACAAAGACTATGTTTGTGTGGGACACCAACGCACCAAGGTTGTCTTAAATAACTTAAAACAAAAAAATAAGAAACATCTTCATTCTGCCCCTTTAGCACGTAACAGACTGCAAATAAAAACGTTTGTACACACACGTGTACAATTAAACAGAACAGTTTTTTAATGTGCTTTTTTAAAGGGGATGACATTCCTGTATTTCTCCTAACAGTATATGTATATATAACTTATATATCTTATTTAAATGTACCTTTCTCCAACGTAAGAAAACATAGTAAGCATTGAGCTTTCATACGATTTCACAATGATTCCCAAATTAAAACTCCCGACTGTGTACAATTAAACAGAACAGACATGCATCCACGTATCCGATTGGTTGATATTCAAACAGCCCGTCCTCTCCCGTGATAAGGCAACACAGCCGTTCAATGGCAGATTATAAAACACGCGTTTCAAGACTGCAGTCTGACTTTCAATAAAAATGCGGGACAACAAATCAATTTGCCTGAAAAGTAACGAAATTGCTTAACGGTCCCGCACAAAGCGGGACATCCGGTCACCGTCAGATTAAGCAAATAATCATGTTTTCATAAAACATAAAACCTTATATCCTCCAATGGGACGCTTTTCTTTTCTTTTTCAGTTTTTTTTTTTTGCAGCTGAGGTTGAGGGTGTGATTGATGCCTCGAGTGAATAAAAGTGCTCTGAGTGATTTGTTCCTGATCAGCTCTGTGTAGACGAACAAGGGTCAGCACCAAGGACAGCACTACACTTCCCCAGATTTAGAAAGTTAAAGCAGGCGGTGCGGCAATAAAACACGGCCCCGTCCTATTTATCTGAGGAGCCCACACAACCTCTGGCTCAGATTTATTGCCTCCGATGCCCACAGGTACCAAATCCTCACACTGCGTTTGCCAGCGATATTGATGGGAGCGAGTGGGAGAGGGAAATACACTGGAGACCCACAGAAACTACACACTTCCACAATATGTTTTAGCTTTAAATGAATTGCACACAATACACAATGCATCATCAACAGCGGGCTTGTGCACCGCATTCAATAATTGAGGCATTTTTCATGTTTAGTTTAAGAGTTTGCATCTCTGGATCCTTCAACTAATGCAGCGCCATGATTTATGATCCTGAAGACAGAAACAAACAGAAAAAAAGATGCAGTTGCAATTAATTGTTGTGAGGATTACAATTGCTTTCTTCTGTTGTTATCACTTGCGTGGGCGTATGTGTGTGTGTGCGTGTGTGTATGTGTTTTTATATGTGTGTGTGGTGTTTTGCATTCAGCCCCAAAGTTAAGTCAAAGTATTTGGAAACTAAACCACATCAACAAATATTAATGAATAGATAGTCAGTGGTTAGTGGTTGGTATGTTCTCCTCTCAGCTCTGGGGATTCCTGGTTCGAATCCCAATCTGGGTGTAGTGTCCATTTTCTCCCCGTGTCCGTGTGGGTTTCCTCCGGGTTCTCCGGCTTCCTCCCACAGTCCAAAAAGCATGGATCAAGTCAATTGTATTCTCCAAATTGCCCCATATAGAGTGTGAGTGAGTGTGTGCCAAGTGATAGCTTGCCCCCCTATCCTGGGTGTATCTGCCCAGAGCCCGAAACGTTCTCCTCTGGATAGGCATGGGGAACCCCCCCCCCCACCGTGACCCTAGTAGAGGATAAAGTAGAAGATAATGGATGGATGGATGGATATCCCATGCTTCAGATGTTAACCATATAGCTCCGCTTATGACTGACTGCGATTAAAAGACCTCTCTTTAATGAGTTCGTTAAACGAAGGGGGATTTCATGTCGCACGAATGGAGTTCCATCGGAAACACCTGACACTGAGCGGAAGAACAGCGTTCCGAGTCGTTTCTGCAGTCTTAAAATAAAACCCAACAGTGGAGCAGAACCTTGAACGATGCTCGGCGGTGCTGTAAAAACCTTTATTGCTCAGCACATTCAGCAAGTGTTAGGCTTTGCGAGGCACATGGGTGGAGAAAACCTAGTAAATAATGTAGCTGGGAACATTTACATATATTTACATTGGCTTTATACACATACATGTTCTCCGCCTTGAGAAGGAACCACGGTGCATTATTGCATTTGGTAAAAGTCAACGTTAAAGGGCGTAATGCCTGATCGCTGCTGGTCCTTTGATTGGTTCTTTATTTAAGGGTTGGTTGAAGTTCTGTACTGTAGCGTGACCTCATTGATATTGAACGTTAATATAATTAATAGTAATAAAGCTCAGCTCTGTCTCGGATAACGCCGAGCGTTTAGATTGATGTATAAATATTGATGCGGATTGTTCCTGAAGGACCTTTCAGTCCGAGGTGGTGATCTTGAGTCAGCCGGCGAACTGCAGACCGCAACCCGATGCCTTGATTAGAAAGCAAGCGGCGCTTTTGGTTATTCAGTCATGGTTGCGTGTGTTTTTTAAGGTAATTCCCTGCCTCTCCACTTTCCGGGCGATGGGAGGATTTAATACGAGGCAGGATTGTTGGTGTCCTACATTCGGCTTTGTACTTTTCACCCACTTTGATGTTTTAACAATAGCGAGTGTGCCGCCCACCGTCTCTCCTGACAACTGCTTGCACACATACGGTGGGCAGTGACGTGTTTTTGGTAATTAAACACACCATGTGTAATTTGAGTTTGTTTGCATTCACATTTAATAGAGATGTAATCGGACCCCTGATCCAGCCGAGGACCGTCGGGGGTCTGGACGAGAGGACCGCCTAAGATTAAAATAACACGTTATATCAGTTCAATAATTCAATAGATTTTACACTGAGAACATACCAAAGTGTCCATTTCATTATGACCTGATGAAATTGATGAGACTGGGATCGGCATGTTACGCGATTCATCGGAACGGTTCCGTGCTGATTTTGGCACCCAGTGATCAATGGCGGCTGGGGATCCAGGTTTAATTCCTAATCTGGGTGGAGTTTGCATGTTCTCCACATCGCCTACATGGATTTTCTCTGGCTTTTCCGCTTTTCTCTTACAGTCCAAAAGCATGGATTCAAGGCAATTACATGCTCTAAATTGCCCCATATAGTGTGTGTCTGTGTGAGTGAGTGTGTGCCCAGCGGTGGATTGGCGTCCTGTCCTGGGTGTATCTGCCCAGTGTCCCCCGCAACCTAGTAGAGGACTAACTAGTATGTTGGAACCACGAGCGGGGTATATTCTCACAGCTTAGTGATTAGGGTGTTGGGGTAGCAACTTGAAGGTTTACCTCCAGAGTTACCAATTCCAATCCTAACCCTTATCTGTACGATGGAACACCAAACCACTTTGGCGTGATGTAACATACATCTAAAGCACTGAGGCTGAATGAAATACATACCGATGTTTCCAGCCTGGACTGCAGATGATTATCCCGTTAATTCATTCATCCCGTTCGTTATCAAGACGACGTAAGAAATCAGATAACACGCGAGTGACGCCACATCCAATTACACGTCTAATAAGTGCCACGGAGCCGGTGAGCCATCAAACTCCATTCCGTTTGGGTCACAAGACGGCCGGCTGTGCAGCTGGAACATTGTTCTATATTTACTGCACCCAAGGACACTCCACAGCTGGAAACGAGACGTGCCATTGGACCTGACGCTCTCAGTGACCATATGTCATTCAATTCCCCGCGAGACGTCAGGAAAAATCGAAAGGTATCCCGGCAATAAGCCTCTTTCCCTTCTGCTAATGTCTTAAAGCTGTCCGCTCACCGCTATCATGACACAAAGCGTTTCATCCCTCCAATTAATGGACCTGGAATTATTTCTTTATCGGCCGCACAGGCCAGCGCTTTAAAAACGAGCTCGGCATACTAATAAATAAAAAAATAATAAAATTAAAAAATCGCACCGCGAAATGATTTGGCGCCGTGAGGATTTAGAAGTCTAAAGACGTTTTCAATTATACGTCCTTGCGTTATTGAAATGCACCAGCCACCGTAGCAAAAAATAAATAGGAAAAACATGGAGGCTGCTGCAGGAGGAAATGCAGATCATTTCATGCATGGCCTCGCCTCAAATTTGGAAACGGGAATTAGTCAAAAGCAGATGGAGGATTTACAAAGTGTAATGGATTAAATTTGTCCCGTCAGCGGCGGCGACTTTAAACACCGTCCCGCAGGTTTTTAAAATGTATTTTATTTTTTTGGCCGTGGAGGCTGAGACACCGTGGAGTGGCCGTGGAGTCTGAGACACCGTTTACTTTATGATAAAAGTTCTGAAGGCTGGTGGACATCACGCGTTTCCTTGTGACTTACAGTGGGTTGCAAAAGTATTCATACCCCTTGAACTTTGCCATATTTTGTCACATTACAACCACAAACATAAATATATTTCACTGGAATTTAATGTGAAAGACCAACACAAAGTGGTATACAATTGTGAAGTGGAATGAAAGTTATACATGAATCAACAATTTTTTTACAAATAAAAAACTGAAAAGTGCGATGTGCAAAATTATTCAGCCCCC
>JAFMOD010000556.1:449248-501506 GCA_019802435.1 Corydoras maculifer | reverse complement strand
CAATTGGTTGCACTCAGGAAAAAGGGGGCTGAATAATTTTGCACATCGCACTTTTCAGTTTTTTATTTGTAAAAAAATTGTTGATTCATGTATAACTTTCATTCCACTTCACAATTGTATACCACTTTGTGTTGGTCTTTCACATTAAATTCCAGTGAAATATATTTATGTTTGTGGTTGTAATGTGACAAAATATGGCAAAGTTCAAGGGGTATGAATACTTTTGCAACCCACTGTATTAGTATTATTATTGTTATTATTATTGGGCGGCATGGTGGCTTAGTGATTGGCATGTTCTCCTCTCAGCGCTAGGGATTCCCGTGGGTTTCCTCCTGGTTCTCCGGTTTCCTCCCACAGTCCAGTGAATTCTCCAAATTGCCCCATATAGAGTGTGTCTGTGTGAGTGAGTTTGTGCCCAGCTATAGACTGGCCCCCTGTCCTGGGTGTATCTACCCCCTCACGACCCTTATAGCGGATAAAGCGGAAGATAATAGATAGATGAATTATTATCTATTGTTGGGCACACACACACTATATGGGGCAATTTAGAGCATTAAATTGACCTTGATCCATGTTTTTGGACTGTGGGAGGAAACCAGAGAACCCAGAGGAAACCCACGCGGTCACGGGGAGAACATGGAAACTCCACCCAGATCGTGATTCGTACCTGGGTCTTCAGCTCTGAGAGGAGAACATGCCAAACACTGTGCCACTGTGCTGCCCTCTGGCTACAGTTTATGATTCGTTAATAATGAAATCCAGCTCACAGATATTTCTTTTCCACGCGTGGGACAGTCCGGCCGTTACCATCTGTAGTTAAAATGTGAAAACGATCTAATTCCCTAAATAGTTGGTGGTGGTGTCACACGGGTCCAGGGTTCAATCTCTGCCTCCAGCCTCCATTTCAGTAGATTAAGCGGCTTCACCGCGTCGCCACGAGGTATGGGTGAGTGAGTGTGTGATGCCGGACTGCGAGTCCAGGAGGTCAGTATCTGTACGGAGTGTGTTCCTGATGTTATTTTAATTAATTTTAATTTGGAGCAGCTCTGGACTCTCAACATTTGATAATGGGCCTCATGTCGTTAAGTTTGCAGGATGTAACAGTGTGAACGGGATAAACGGAGGTTCAATAAGTGCGCATTGAGCTGACGGACATCTGTTGTGCCAAACGAGGTCCTCGTGGACGGCTGTGGCGTCAGCTGGACCTCGTCATCATTAGAAACGCCATGTGACGACTGACAGGAGGCTGTAGCAGCAGCAATCACACAGTCACCTCATCAAATCATTAGCCATAACATAAACAGAGAAGCCACATCAACGTTATTTATATTAAAATAAGTGTGTGTGTGTATAATATATATCTATATATATATACATATATATATATATATATATATATATATATATATATATATATATATATATATATATATATGCAGGTTTTTTTTTTATTTTTATATATATAATTCAGTATTAGGGCTGCTCCAGTGCTGTCAATCACAGGAACCCAAGCTCCTTCCACACTGTTGATTTGAATGAAGCTGTGTGGGTCATTTTGCGTTTTATGGTTTACTCTCGCGGTCCATGCTCCACCTCCAAACAAGTGCTCGTATAGTTTGCCTCTTAATTTTAGTTCCGCCTTGTGTTTTTTTTTTCTTCTTCTGTTCCGTGTCCCGCATCGAACCGTGTCCCACACCGAACGATTCGTGACCATCGCACTGTCCCATAACACTCTTAATATTTATGAATATATATTTTATAGCTGTAGTTTGCAGGGTAGATGTTAAGTGTCTGTCTTCTGTATTGTTTATTGTTTTTTTCAGTCTGTATAGCGTTTCATTGTTGCGTCGCTTTCTGTAACGCCTCCACACGAAAAAAGTTCATTGGGCAATGACAAGCAATGCATTACCTAATAGATTTGGCAGAGCCTCTGAGTCGCGCAGCCTGATAAAGCGGCACAACACTACTTTTAATCAATAATGATGGCGTCCAGCCAATTTAGGAAGAAGACCCACGTCCGAGGCACGCTTTCAGACGGGATTAGAACCGCAGAACCACATGGGCAGAGCTTCCTCCTGGCTGTTAGGAAGGGGGGGGAGGGGGGGTCCGATATAAACGCTTCGTCCTTGAATCGGGTCAACTAAGTCGTTCTAATGGACTATGTTTCCCATCATTTAGCTGTAAGTCCACATTGCTGTGTCTGAGGAGGGCGGATGGACACTCTGGGTGGGCTCATTACTGGATCTCAACTCTGCACCGACAGCAGGAGACAGCGGGGGGGGGTCCCGTTCCCGTTCCCCGTCCTGATCTCCAATCAAAGGAAATCTTTACCAGAATCCAGATGATGTCTACACTCAGCTTTATCCAGCTCCGGCTTCCGGCGTTTTTTTCTTTTAATTTAATTCTTTTTAATTCATTCAATTCAAAATTGAGCATGTTCTCCTCTCAGTGCAGTTCGAATCCCAATCTGGGTGGCGTCTCCATGTTCATGTTAACATTTAAGGTTAGGTTTTGGGCCGGCACGGTGGCTTAGTGGTTGGCACGTTCTCCTCTCAGCTCTGGGGATTTCCGGTTCGAATCCCAATCAGTGGGCAGCGTTCCCACCCTAAAAATGTCCCGGGCTTCGTCCACAGGCGGGCGATCCTGGTCCTTTCTGTATGGAGATGTTTGCATGTTCTCCCTATGTCGGCATGTGTCCTCTACAAAGACGTGTCAGTCGGGTAAATCAGAGCTACGTGATTGGCTGTGTGGTCGTTGTTGTTACTGCTTTTCTGTTCCTCTAAGCCACGACCAATTTACCAATTTACAGAAGGCTTACTTAGTTAAGCCCCGTCGGTGCCAACCCGTCACCTCCAGATGAGCGTAGCTGGCAGGTAATAATCATTTTAGAATTCTTTCACGCTGGCACGGCCCGCTCAGACCGTGCCCGCCGCCCGGCGGCGACTCCGAATCACCAAACCGGCGCAGGGAGACGCATTAATTTCAGATTAACCTTTCTGAGAGCTTCGGGGGTGGCCGTGAAATCCGGCTGCCTTATTGGAAGCCTGACCAGGTCTGAACCATGTGAGCGGCCACTGCATGCGATACGTCTAAATGAGCTGTTGGTTCAGCTGGATGATTGATATCAGTCCAGTAATCCCTTTCCATCTCCTCTAAATCCACTGGCTAACATCCCTGATGGAGGATTTACCCCCCGATGGGGCTGTTTTAAACGAGCAGTGCTATTTACCTTCCCCGGATTACAAGCTACCCCTTTTACAGTCTGACGCACACTGCCGAAAAACTAGGGCTGCAAATCTCTCAGTCTCTGGCGATACGATTAGATTCGGAATCGATATTTTAGTTCAAATGGTCTTTTAATTTTGTTTTGAAATGATGTGATGTGAACGTTTAATTAAAACAATACCTTGATGGGATAGGATCATTAGGATTGCGCATAAATTAAAATTGGCTGTATTCGGTTCGCTTAGCTGCCTGGCTTTTTCTGATATAAATAAAAAACATCTATCAATGAACTAATAATTCAAAATATATTAATACAAAAGTTGACCATGGTGCATTAGCCTTTAATTGAAATTAAAATACAGGCTTTACAGTCACAGTGCATTTATATTCTGCAAATCTTTAAAACTTAACCTTAAAAATAAAATACACACTTCAGTCTTTTTAACTATATTGCACCAACATTTGCTACATTTTCAAATATTAAATATATTTCTAAATATATTTCTTAAATATTAAATATATTCTTTTTTTCGATTTTTGAGCATTTTGAATCAAGGCGGCCTACGAATGCAGGCCTACGAATCGCGATCCTTTCAAGAAAAAAAAAATAGATTTTTTTTTCAGCACCCCTAGCAGAAACGCATTTACATCAGCAGCTAATCACATATCTCCAATTTACCCGACTGACATGTCGCCATGCAGACATGGGGAGGACATGCAAACATCTCCATACAACAAAACATCTGGAGAAGGTAGACTGCACGTTTAAAACAGCCCCATCTTTACTAAATCCACCGGCTCACATGGAGGATTTACCCCCGATGGGGCAGTTTTAAACATTTAAATAATTACAAGCTACCCCTTTTTTTGTTGCTGCTTCTTTAAAGAATTCCCCAATCAGCTGTTTAATGTTAATGTTTATGAACGAGGTCGATTTTCAGCGCAAGCGTCTCAAAGTAACCCAAAAAAACCGCGCACATGGGCCTCGGCCATGGAAGGGGGTGGGGTGAAAAATCACCTGAAACCTCCGGCGAAGAACCCGACGAGCTGCAACTCCAGCTGATTGGTATGCATCTCATGAGCCCGGCGCGCTTTTGTGCGATTCGGATGCCGACATCTGTACTGACAGATCAAATAAAATGGCGATGAATCAGAAAGATACAGGAAACGTGCGTGGGCCCCTCGGGAAGGCGCTCCGGCAAATTGCTCCACATTCATTTGTGGAAATCCGCGGAGTCGCGATGCTTGACGCTCCTAAAGACCGCAGCCGACTCCTCGGCTCGAGTGCATCTCTCAAATAATTATTGCGTTTGGTGTGTCTATTGTAAATATCCATTATTTCGTTTGCTGTAACGAGGCCCTCCTGTACTTTATTCTGCCTCGCGCAGGCTGCGGAGTTAATCGTATGCGCATTAATTAACTCCAAATGGCTTTTTCATTAGGTTTGAAATTACATCAACGCGCCAGTCCTGACGTCATGGAGCCGCTTCCGGTGTTCAGTGTTTAGTAAATCGGTCGGTCGGGTTTTTCGGCCTATTTTTTTGGACGGGTCATGCAGTATGCTGTGACCTCATAATTATTAACCTCCTCAATACAATAAAAACTTTAACGAAGAACTGGACTGTAAACTTGGTCTTGGTTCAGATTTCGAGGCTGAAATTGATCGCAGCGCAAAAAAATATTGTATTTCCATATGCCGTAACGATTCACACACGCTGATCACATGCGAGCACACTGACCGGCCGCTTTATTAGGTACACCTGCATGTTTCCACACCCACGGCCCGGTTCCCTCGTTCCACTTGCCACTTTCACATGCCTCTATTATGCGCAAGTGCGCCTTCACCCTCTGACCCCACCTCTGATATTTGTCTCCATTTTCTCTCGCCGTGGCTGCGAGCTGTCGCACCTCCAGGTCTCCATCTGCATGCTGGACGGGCTGCCGAGTCGCCGATTAAAATAAATCACGTCATTCTTAACACCGAACTCGTTTAAATGAGGCTTAACGGCGTGCTTTATTCACGTTTGCGGATTGGCTGATGATCTTTGGCGTGATTTTGGAATCCTTAATGTTGTTTTCGATCACCCCTGCCCCCTCCCGGTGCGTTTGCGGGATTCTTGACAGCGTTGCCGTTGTCATGAATAATATGAATATTTGTACGAACTTTAAATTGTAAAGCAGATGAACTACGTCAGAAGAGCCGGGTTTTATTCGAACGCTGACACCACATCCCGGAGGTTTTTTTTTTAACGGGGTGTCAGAAATCTGGTGGAGCCTCAACAGCGGCCCGTTGTGATGGAGGTGCAATGCTCATGTGGTTCTGGAGTGGTGGAGCTCTGGTAACCGTGGGGTCTGCAGAATGGATGCTGTTTCTAAATCTGTTGTAACACCATGTGAGTCATGAGATTAAGTTACATAACTGTTTATTATGTGATTTGTCTTTAATTTGCCCAAATGAATCTGTAATGTGGTCGGCACGGCGGCTTAGTGGTTGGCATGTTCTCCTCTTAACGCTGGGTATTCTCAGTTCGAATCCCAATCTGGGTGGATTTTCCAGGTTCTCCCCGTGTCTGTGTGGGTTTCCTCCGGGTTCCTCCCACAGTCCAAAAACATGGATCAAGGTCGATTGAATTCTCCAAATTGCCCCATATAGAGTGTGTGTGTGTGAGCCCAGTGATGCATTGCCCTCCTGTCGTTCTCCCCGTTTCGTCCTCGTCCCCCCCCGCCCCCCCGTGACCCTAGTAGAGAATGAAGTGAAAGATAATGGATGTGGATGTATCTCCACGTGTTCCAAATTCCGTTGTACAACTTTTTAAACCCGTGATATGCGATCTCCAGGACACGGCGCATTCGCATTTCCTCCACGAACTCTGCGAGTTACGGCTCCAAAATCCAAGTCTGTTACAAACACACATATTGACGCTGCAAATTTGGTTCCAATCTCGTCCCGCGTCTCCACTGCAGGTCATTTGCATGTAAATGGACGCATTATCATGTTCACCATGCAACCGTCTCACCGTGCTCACGGCGCTGCCACAAGAAACAGATTTCGGTTTGTGTAGTCACGTGTGAATCTCCACCGGGGGGAGGGGGTGTGGGTTTCTGCGACGCTGACCCGAAATCAACAGATGGGTCCGGGTGAACCGTCGGCCGATTTGTTCTCCCTGCAAAACTTGCAATTAGGAACCCATTGCTCTTGGAATCCCCAGCTCTGAGAGAAGAACATGCTAAACCACGAAGCTGCCGTGCCGCCCCAACGGAAAATAATGAAATGAAATGGACTTTATGGATTTTATTCGAATTAAATTATAAACATAAATAAAAATTTGGTCTGTCGCTTTTATCCGAAGTGACTTACAAAGCGAGCAGAGGGTCGGTCAGAGCGCCCCCTGGAGCAATGAGGGTTGAAGGTCTTGATGAAGGACCCACATGGGTAACTACAATGGGCCAGGGATTGGAACCCACGACCTTCAGATTGACAGCCCAACACCCCGACGACTGAGGTATACCACGCCCACAAAATAGTCGTTATTTTTACTTTTTTTTTTGTGCAAACAATGAAAATTTCCAACAATAAATTATTAACAATTTACAATAATAAAGTTTTTCATCTTGACCGAATCTTCAGACTGTGAATCGTTGGTCAGTCCTGATCGTTATCTGCCGTTTCCTGAATCCACTGCGGCCTCTGGAATGGATCGGGGTGTGGTTGGGGGTAAGGTGGGGGGCTCACGTCGCTGGAGGGTGTAGTTTAGATGATTATTCACTCAACTGTTAGCTGATGCTACATTATTATTATTGATCTACTTCATACTGTCGACCGTTTAGCTCAGTAATTATACAACCATCTGCATAATGAGATTTACCGTCTTTCAACTTTTAGAAATCCTGTTTATTAAATCATATCTGGTAATTTCTATTAATGAGGTTCCTTCCAGGTCTACTGCACAAGATGGCAGATGAAATTAAACGCATCAGCATGTTAATGCGGCGGCGGCGTGTCGTTCGCCGCATCGCAATATATTCCCCTGCTAACGGTGTTTACGCTCGCCAGGCATTTTATTACATTCACTTCATCATGTCCACCACCTCCACCACCACATCAGAGTCAGTCAAGTACTGAGAACCATCCACCACCCATGTGTGGGGGTCCTTACAATCAGTCAACGAAGGAAGCGGACTAATGAGGTATAAATACACAAAAGGACAACATTCTGAGTTTGTGTGTGTATCATAAGTGAGAGATGATGAGGAGAACCATACGGAACCCAATGAAGTGCTGGGTGAATTGACGGTGCCCTGAAAATTAGGTTCTAGCGTTGTCCTTTTTTTTTTTTTTTTTTTTTTTTAAACAGTCAGTCATTCATAAACGGACTAGTCAATATTTTTGAAGAGCCCTTTTCGGAAAAAAGGTCAGTCAGTGAATGAAGGCGGAATAGCTGTCTCCGTGGCCACGCCGATCCCCGACGCTGAAGTTGTGGCTCACATTTCGGAATAATAATGCGGCCAGATTAAACAAAGCCATCCTGAAGCGCAGATATGCAAAGCAAACAAAGCATTTCAATTGAAATCGAGCCCAAAGAGCAGCCATCTGTGGCGCTGCGCCGTGCCAAAACACTCACAGGGGTGGAGGTACAGTAAATGACATAGAACCCGGCCTGCTGGGTGTGTATATATGATATATGGTATGACAAACATTTGATACAGCAATGATGTAATGAGCGTTAAATCATGAGCGGTCCTTATCGTCAGTGCAAGTTTTGTCAATGGATTCTAATCATCGAAACTTAACATGTTCCTGTTTGTGGATGAGGATTATTTTCAGGATACATGTATGTATGTGTGTGTGTATGTGTGTGTGTATGTGTGTGTGTATATATATATATATATATATATATATATATATATATATATATATATATATATATATATACTCAACCCCCCCCCCCACAATAAAATTAAACAAAAATAAAACAATCAAATCCAATTCAACCCCCCATTAATCCAGTCATTTCATCAACTAAAAAATAAATAACTAAATGAGGATTTATTTTATTGTGATGGTGGTGCAGGGAGGGGGGGAGCTAATGACGTGTGCAGCCTTATAAGCCATGACATCACATACCGCAGGGACAAAGTAATCCATGGACACAGGAGCAGGACTTTCGGCGAGCAACACCGTTCCAACAGCTGTATGTTTAATATGGTTTTAATTACCATCTGTAATGAAGCCCATTCCTGTTGGAATCAATCCTGGCTTAATTAATCCAATTGTGCCCACCCCTCAATACATCTATATACACCACTGTATTAGGACACGGCCTTTAATTAGTAAAAGGCAAGGCTAGCTTCTTTACCACAAGTCTACGACTGCCCCTATGACTGATGAATCAGAACAGAGCTCATAAGCCGGGTTCGGTTGTCGAACAGCGGAGACCGAGCTCACAGACACGCTCTGAGAACCTTGTAGAACATGAGGTGGATGTTGGCGCCGTGACGGTGTAATGTGTAGGTGGTGTATGTTAACGTGCAGCAGGAGGAGGGAGCTTTGTTCATGTGAATTAAATGATTCTTTGCTCGCAGAACGTCCGAACCCGAGTGCGTTGGTATTTTACATGAAGCTGCAGAACAGGAGAATTACAGTGTGCATTATAAATGGCGATGTTTACAAACCGCCTGAAACAATCGAATTAATTCAATCCGTCGAGGTGATGCCTGTAAACTGCAGACGGGGGAAAAAAACACTCGTCCCGTGAGGTGGGTAACGAAAGGGATAGGTTTAATTTTTTTTTTTTATTAAAACAATATCGCACGTTATTCGTTCCGTCCAAGGTATCGATCCGTCTCTGAAACATCGGCACTTTGTCTTCCTCTGAAATCATAACATGAGACCTCAGGTTTTATTATACAGGTTTTGTTATTATTATTATAGGTATTCCATCCATCCATTATCTTTAGCTTTATCCTCTATTAGGGTCGTGGGGGGGGGTCTTCATGCCCATCCTGGGGAGAACGTTTCGGTCGCTGGGCAGATACACCCAGGACAGGGTGCCAGTCTATCACTGGGCACACACTCACTCACACATGCACACTCTATATGGGGCAATTTGGAGAACTCAATTGACTTGACCATGTGTTTGGACTGTGGGAGGAAACTGGAAAACCCGCAGGAAACCCACGCGGACATGGAGAGAACATGGAAACTCCACCCAGATGGGGATTCGAACCAGGAATCCCTAGCGCTGAGAGGAGAACATGCTAAACCACTAAGCCACCGTGCCGCCCCTATTATAGGTATTATTATACATTATTATATAGGTTGAGTTTGGATTTGGATTTTAACACCACGTCCTTCTTTCTGTCTCTCCTGATGTTCCTCTGGGTTCCCCAGTTCCCTTTTACAGTCTCAATGGATGGTTTTAAGGTGAATTGGCTGCACCAAATTGCCCCTAGATGGTGTGTATGACTGTTAAAATGTCTGTGCCCAGCGATGGATCGATGTTCCGACGAGGGTGTACCTTCCCAGCTCCCGAAACGGTCTCCCCGGGATAGACACCGGCCATTGTAGAGTGGAGGATGTTGTTAGGATTTTGGTTATTTCAGATAAACGTTGGCCCCTCAGCCCCGTGAATTAAAACAATATCGCGCGTTAATTGTTCCGTCCGAGGTATCGATCCGTCTCTGAAACATCTGCACTCTGCATCTGACTCGTGTCTTCCTCTGACATCACAACACGAGACCTCGACCTCTCCTTAATGCAGGCATGAGAGGTGATCGCAGAGCCTTGTAGATCACACGGCAAGTCCTAAAAGCACGAGCAGTCACGAAACGATTCGACTTGGAATTAATTTCCAGAGCGCTTCTGACGTTTCACAAAGAACCTTCATCTTTTATAACGTGATAATCTGTTCTGATCAATAATGCTGTTATTGATATTTAAAAGCTTTATTGGGAATATTTAATCCCATTGGATTATTGAATCTAACACACTCGCAGCCTCATTATCTTAGATTTGTCTCGACCCGAAACTTAATACTCAGTGCTTATAATGGGATTTAGGATTAAAAGCAGGTTTGGGACATCCTTAATATTCACTTACTTTCTAAGCCCCTTATCCTGATTAGTCCTGTGACGGGCTGCGGGGTCTGTTCCGGGCTTACGGGGAGACGCGGAACATCCCGAACGTTCCCGGGTCTTTAAAGACACGGGGCCATTTGTATGTTCACCTTCAGGCGTGTTTTTGTACTGCGGTTACTGACATGAGGAGAACATGCAAACCTTACTCAGGAAGGACCTGTGTGTCGGGGAATAAGACCAGTACTGTTAACCACCGGCAACCAGACAACAAGCACGGGTGCACTAACGAGGCTATTAGTGTGAGACTGAAGAGATCCCCATGCCCATGCCCATGCCCATCCAGGGGAGAACGTTTCGGGCGCTGGGCAGACACACCCAGGACAGGGGGGCAGTCTATCACTTGGCACACACTCACTCACACACACACACACACTATATGGGGCAATTTGGAGTATTTAATTAACCTTGATTCTTGTTTTTGGGAATCCCCAGCGCTGAGATGAGAACATGCTAAACCACTAAGCCACCGCGCCACCCCCTAAAATAATGTTCTATAGCTAAATGTTCACAGCTTTCTCTCTTTAATTAATGAGGTCGCCCTTACGCACTCTCGCTTCATCACACATGTGCAAACTGAACATGTGGTCGAGGGCCCTCAGGGACCACAGTGTGTACCCTTGGCCCAAATAAGCGCAGCACGCTCCGGCAAATAAACTCAAAGAGGGACATTTATGAGACAGCAGACGGTGAATCGCTTATAGAAGATGAAATGCATTATGGGGGAGCTTCGGAACAACATTCATTTCACACTAATAGTTCACTGCAGCGTGCGGTCTGTCAATAAAAATCTATATTACAGTTTTGAGGGTGGCTTAGTGGCATGTTCTCCTCTCAGCGCTGGGAAATCCCGTTTCGAATCCCAATCTGGGTGGAGTTTCCATGTTCTCCCTGTGTCCGCGTGGATTTCCTCCCACAGTCCAAAAGCATGGATCAAGGTCAATTGAGTTCTCCAAATTGCCCCATATAGAGTGTGTCTGTGTGAGTGAGTGTGTCCTGTTCTGGGTGTATCTGCCCAGCGCCTGAAATGTTCTCCCCTGGATGGGCATGAGGAACCCCCCTCCCCCCTGTGACCCAAGTACCTGATAAAGCTGAAGATGATGGATGGACATTATTTCAAATTGAATAGTTGTATTTTTTCATTCATTCATTTATTATCTCCCGCTTATCCTCTATTAGGGTCGCGGTGGGGTTCCCCATGCCCATCCAGGGGAGAACGTCTCGGGCGCTGGGCAGATAGACCCAGGACAGGGCGCCAATCCATCGCTGGGCACACACTCACTCACACAGACACACTCTATATGGGGCAATTTCGAGAATTCAATTAACTTGATCCATGTTTTTGGACTGTGGGAGGAAACTGGAGAACCCGGAGGAAACCCATGCAGACACGGGGAGAACATGGAAACTCCACCCAGATGGGGATTCGAACCGGGAATCCCCAGCGCTGAGAGGCGAACGTGCTAACCACTAAGCCACCGTGCCGCCTAGTTTTATTTTTTGGTTCAGATTTTCAATATTGTTGGTGTTAGTGGTGTGTAAGCTGCACCAGATTGTATAACTCTGTATATAACCTTATATCAGTAATGCTGCTATAGACAGGTTACTGTAAACAACAAAAAAATAACAATCTTTTAATCGCGCATTAATTTAGTATTTGTCCGTTTGCGTGAGCCCTTTGTTCCGGTGCACGCCGCCGCTGATGATTACAAGTGCGTGTCATTTAAGCGATTTGCTTTGCGACAGGAAACGCGTGATTGGCCGTATTGCTGGGTCGTCCTCGTGACCATGGTGGTTGGTTGAAAGGCTCCCCGGAGAAATTTGCAGTGATTAATAGCTTCTTTAAATAACAGAGCCGAGGCCCACGCTGCCGTCGAGCCGCTCCTCCACAGATCGATAGCCCTGCTGATATGATGGGGCATTTTTAATTAAACTGATTCCAGCTCGCAATCAATTTGGCTCCGGGTGAGAGGCGGGATTTTGTGGGTCATTTTACAGAAAGTCGGCGTCTTCGAGGCCCGAGGTCCAACTGACCGCCGCCCATGAGGATATCAGGTTTTATTATACAGGTTATAAGTTTAGATTTGGACTTTAACTCCACGTCCTTCCTGATGTCTCTTTGGGTTCCCCAGTTCTGTTTCAAAGTCTAAATGGGTGGATTTAAGGTGAATTAGCTGCTCTGAATTGCCCCTAGATGGTGTGTGTGACTGTGGCCAGAGATGGATTGTTGCCCTGATGAGGGTGTCTCCCCTCTCAGCCCTGGGGATTCAGGTTCGAATCCCATTCTGAGTGGAGTTTGCATGTTATCCCCCCCGGTTCGCATGACTTTTCCTCCCACAGTCCAAAAACATGGATTAAAGGTCAATGGGCTGCTCTGAATTGCCCCCATATAGTGAGTGTGTGTCTAAAAGAAGTGATAGATTGGCACCCTGTCCTGGTTGTGTCTGCCCAGTGCCCAAAACGTTCTCCCCAGGATCCCCCCCATACCCTAGTATGGGATTAAGCAGAAAGTTAAAATGTTGTGGAAACTGATGTCATGGACGGTCAGCATCGGGTGGGTGTTCCTGGTCACATGGCCGCCACGTCCTTATTCGACAGCGCTGATGGCCATAGACGTAACGAGAAGTGACATTAGGCGTACGAGGCCCCGAACACCGTCTAATGAAAGTCACAGAGTACGTTTATTCCCCTGCGCGCCGCATGCAGGTAGTTAGTGGTTTCTGATTTGACTTTGAACCGCTTTCCTCCCTCAACACCGCAGAACCGTCGTTTAGAGGAACATTAACCTTCAGCTATGCTGAATTATATTGCGACTCCAGGATTCTCATGGAATTTGTGCCGAACACATTAACGGCTGAGTCGGCGTTATGTCGTGATGTCTGAAACATTTGTATATGGTGTATATTGGCGTGTAGAACGCAGAGAATTAGCGCTTAGATGAAATAATAATATTTATTCTTCCGTGTTTCATGTCTATAGTTACGAAAAACTCTTCACAGCCGCCTTAAAGTCCGGTCCACATGTTCCACGTCACCAAGTATATTAATAATGCTTCGGCTTTATAAACCTCATTCTGCAGTTATAATGCGACGTTAATGAAGCACTGCAAAAAAATTCACACCAAAAAAAAACTAATCAAGAACAAGCAACATATATATATATATATATATATATATATATATATATATATATATATATATATATATAAAACAACCCTTTATCAATTTAAATGACTTTGTCCTCAATTAATTCCACTTGTGACGTATACAATTTAGTAGAAAATGGGCAATTTATCCATAGAAAACAAAATTAATTGATTACCATGTGGTAGTTAATTAATTGTGCAAAGTTCTAGCTTGAAATGGCATTTGCAAACTTTTTCCTAGACACACAAACAGATGAAGCTCATATGGGTGGGGGGGGGTAATAATAATAAAAAATTTACATGAAATTTATTTACTTCTTATATAATGAGTAAATTTGTTTTGCTAGATTTAGCTTTTTGCTTAAAATGACATTTTTAAAGCGAGATTATCTCATTTAGAAATCGAAGTTTAGATTAAATAAGAAGTTTTGTTACACTAATTTAAGATTTTCTTAGAATTTAAATTTGTAAACCAGACGACAACCAACCTATTTTGTGCGGGAGGTCACAGTATGAGTATATCACATTGCCTGATCCTCATAAACCTCTCATTCAGCCCATGGCAGCATTCTGTTTATTTCTTCATATTTTTTTATCATGCGTCGGGCCGACAGACGCCGTGTCATCACTCTGCATTGTCTGTGCCTCGCTGAGAACACCCAAACAACCTCCCGAGTGAATGATGGGTTCTAAAACACCGTGGTGGAAATGAAGTGCTTTTAAAGAAATCTCTCTCCATCTCCCAAATATCACAAGTTGTAGTTTGATGTTGTGGATTCGTCGTGTACGGGACGCGATGCACCGACAGTTTATTTTTTTTAATGTCATTAATTTTGATGTGTATGAAATGCTGTCGAGCTTAGAACCGGTGTGCAGAACAGTTCAAAGAAGGTTCTTTACTCCAGCAGCATGACCGTGACGCCCCGCTGCACACAGGCTCTATAAACACACGGTCGAATAGTTTTGGTCTATGCACACGGACATGAGTGTAAACACACCGAACACAGAAATAAAGATTCTCACCCAGCATCTGTGTCTGACCCCATTCCAGCTGAAAACGGGGAACCTTTTTGAATAGGATGTGGGTGTGGCCTGAGTATGTTAATCAGAATCAGAATACTTTATTAATCCCCGGAGGGAAATTTCAGTTTTTACAGATGCTCCATTAGATGTGTTTATATAAACAAAAGTGAAAATAACTAAATTAACGATAAGCGGAAAAGTTAAACTAAAAGTACCAAAAATATGCAATAACGTGAAGGTAAAGTGGTATGTGTGCAGTATTTAATACCTATTAAATTACAAAATATTATATATATATATATATATATATATATATATATATATATATATATATATATATATATATATATATATATTGCACTGTGTGACAAATAGTATAATAATAATAATAATATGTGGGCAGCATGGTGGCTTAGTGGTTTAGCATGTTCTCCTCTCAGCACTAGGAATTCTCAGTTCGAATCCCAATCTGGATGGAGTTTCCATGTCCTCCCCGTGTCCGCGTGGGTGTTCTCTGGTTTCCTCCCGCAGTCCAAAACATGGATCAAGGTCAATTGAGTTCTCCAAATTGCCCCATATAGGGTGTGTGTATGTGTGAGTGAGTGTGTGCCCAGCGATAGATTGGCGCCCTGTCCTGGATGTATCTGCCCAGTGCCCGAAATGTTATCCCCTGGATGGGCATGGGGAACACCTCCCACCCCCCGCGACCCTAGTAGAGGATAAAGCGGCAAATAATGGATGGATGGATATTAATATATTTGAATATTAGAATATACTGTTTGGATATTATCCCAGTGCAGTTGCCCCTACAGACTGTAGTGTAAGCTGCAGCCCAGTCGCTCAGCTGCAGATCGTTTATAATGGGAACTTTCTTTCCCTATTTGTGCAACACGGCGGTCTGTTTGATTAAAAGCTCCATTCAGAAAAGATGTGATGGCTGTGGACTGAGCACCTGAGCTCTGGAGGGAGCTCTGAATGCTGATCTCTGACCTGTAAAGATAAAAGAACAGGCCCACAAAGCATTGATCGGTTCTTTACATGCAACAAAGTTGGAACCGGTGTCGACTCTGCGCCGGCTCTCTATTATTATTATTTTTAATTTCCCGGTTTTTAATGCGGCATGTTCCGCGTTCTGCTGCCAGCTAGAACCTGCAATGATTAATCGCCGTTACCGACGTGCTCACAGCCACCTTCTTTATTTCATTATGAATTTGTCCAAATTTCGTAATTACCTTTTAATTTAAATTGGTCCCTGGGCAAACGCAGACTGCGGCACGGCGTACACACCGGGGCGAAGGTTGTGCGTCAGCACGGGTGATCGACAATGCCGAAACACACGGAAAATCAGCCTCACACACTTTGATGGGGCAACAAAGGTGCTGCTTGATGCACTTCACTAAAGTTTCTTTTTTTTTTTCTGATGCACCACTTTCATTCCCCCCCCCCTCTCCCCACCCCAACCCAGTGGGAGGGACAAGGTTAATTAGCTCCCTTGATGGACATCAAACACAACTGTAGATTCATGTTGTGCTGGATGGTTATTCCGGAGAGGACGTGTTCGTTAGTGCAGCGCGGTGCTACCAAACCAGATCACATGCACGTTCTACAACATTGCCAAGGGCGTTTAAGGACATCATCGTGAATCCACCCATATCACATGGACGTGAGGTAGAACACGATGGACACTCCGTTTCACCTAAAGAACAGTCAGTGACCGTATGTGGCTCCCTGCATCACCCTTCCTCCACAGCCGTCATCATCGGAACCCAACTGCCGAAGAACAGCCCCGAGTGGGACGGCACGGTGACTGAGTGGTTTGGCATGTTCTCCTCTTAGCGCTGGTTCAAATCCCAACCTGGTTGGAGTTTCTATGTCCTCCCCGTGTCCGTGTGGGTTTCCTCCGGGTTCTCCGGTTTCCTCCCACAGTCCAAAAACATGGATCAAGGTCAATTGAATTCTCCAAATTGCCCAATATAGTGTGTGTGAGTGAGTGTGTGTCCAGCAATAGATTGGCATCCTGCCCTGGGTGTATCTGCCCAGCGCCCAAAACGTTCTCCCCTGGATGGGCATGGGGAACCCCCCCCCGCGACCCTAATAGAGGATAAAGTGGAAAATGGATGGATGGATGGACATGGGAGAGACATGATGAAGTGTGTTGTGTTTGACTTTTTAAAAAATCTAATCCGTTGTGTTTGGCTAGAAATTAGGTTTCGGTTTTTGTTCTTCACTCTGCGGCAACGATGACGTATAAAAATTTAAAAAATAATAAAAACATGGACTCGCTCCAATGTGGCACCACACACTACTTGTTAATTGGTGGTCCTCCGCTGGTCCTCTTCTGTTGATGGATGTAGTGGAGGTGGTGGATTCGTGATTGCAGTACTCGTACACCTTCAAAGTGCCCGTGTGTTGAAGGTGTAACCGATTAAATTACCAATTGCTAAACTGGCAGTTTGGAGCGTTCGGTTCCGCGGCGTCTCTGAGAATTCGACCCACTCTAACCGTCAGGTGCTCACGGCATTGAGATTGCGGGTTGAGTGGACGATTGACAAGTCGAGTTTAACATGCTGACGGGAGATGGAGAGCTGGGGATAGGGGGGTGGGGCAGAGAGAGAGAGAGAGAGCCTATCAAATAGCTCGTGCATATCAAAGCCAAGGCAGTAATAATCGCTCCTTGGCTGAGCAGCATGTCTCGGGATTGTATTTACGACTGGCTCCAAGGCCGGGCAGATGAGATCGGAAAACTGAGTAAACACGAGTCCGACGCACCGGGAATTCAGCAGCGGCTCGGAGCGCGGAGGGGATGGCGACTTCTCGTTACCAGTAACTGAAAATAAACTGCAATTATTTATTAGGTTCGTCCTCCACAGACAACAAACCTGACGTTTTATTATTATATTTACATCCCAGTTTCAACATTATGAGAAACAATTAACCCTTTATTTAATCCATCCATTATCTTCCGCTTTATCCTTTATTAGGGTCGCGCGGGGGGAGGGGGGTGCTGAGAGGAGAACATGCTAACCACTGGTGTCCATCGCCCCTTTATATAATAATAATAACAATAATATACTTTTAATTTAAAAATCATTAAATCATTATATCGTCACTGTGGGGGTAATCGGTCGTCATGACGCAGCATCGCTGGAGCAAAGGGAGTTACGGGTCATGCTCAAGCCTTCACATCAGGAACTTCAGTTGAAGTTGGGATTTGAACCCATCACATCGATCGACAGCCCAACACCACTGAGCTGCCACACTCGTTATTAACGAACACACCCAATTGGCGCTACGCAATATGTAGATGAGCACCACAACCAGATGCCATGGCATAAATAATTGTATACGCCAATTACCTTCTGAGATCATAATTAATGGTGAGGATGCGGACCGCTCATCTAAACCTACGGCATACTGATCTGAGAACAGCGCAGGGTGTAGTTTAATGGCACTCGGCCGGTACGGCGTGTTTACGAAGCCGTGTTGGTGCAGGACGGGGCTTTCAGACGAGCACAATGCACCCACGAGGCTTTTAAAGGAATTGGTAACACGATTACTGCATTACGGGACAACGGGCCTGTTTTGCATTTCCAACTTGAAATATCTGTTGGAGCGACGACCTGGAGGAGAAAAAAATAAAACGAAAACACGCATTTCAGTTCTGCAGATTGCACAGCGGAACGGGAGTTTGAATGATTTATAAGCGATCAGCACCCTGTCGGGGGCGTGTCAACCACCTGGGAGACGCAATATGAATGTGTTCTGAGGGTGCACTTATCACGCTGCCACTTTTCTCCACCAACGAAAGTGCCACACCTCGTTGATGAGGCACATGTTCTCTACACGTAGAACAATCGTACTCCAGCACTTACGCACATCCATCCATTATCCTCCACTTTATCTTCTACTAGGGTTGTGCAGGGGAGAACGTTTCGGCCGCTGGGCAACCCAGGACAGGGGGGCAATATATCACTGTACACACTCACTCACACAGACACAATCTATATGGGGCAATTTGGGGCATTTAATTCACCTTGATTCATGATTTTGGACTGTGGGAGGAAAAACGGACTCGTGAAGAACATGCAAACTCCACCCAGATTGGGATTAGAACCAGTGCCGAGAGTGCGACTGTACCGACCACTAAGCCGCCGTGCACCCCCCCCCCAACACACAAGATACACTAATTAATTCCAACGTGAGCCGTGGAGTCGCTCTGACTAAGCTTCTACTTGGTTTAGCACGTCACCTGACATTTAGAACCCGCGCTGGAATGAGCCACGGCAGGTCAGAGGGTGCTCGCCGTCAAACACGATTACACCACCACGTCGGAGAACGCTGCGCGTTCACATCTGTCTACCGTTCTGCAGGCGGCGAGGCACGTTCAGTCGTATTTACCTGCATCCGATCCTGACTGCGCTTCTATTCGGCGCTGTATATCTGCCGACTTGGTGCTTTAGCATGTTCTCCTCTCAGCGCCGGGGATTCCCGGTTCGAATCCCAATCTGGGTGGAGTTTCCACGTTCTCCCTGTGTTTCCTCCCGCAGTCCAAAAACATGCATCAAATTAATTGAGTTCTCCAAATTGCCCAATATAGAGGGTGTGTGTAAGTGAGTGTGTGCCCAGTGATAGATACCCCCCCCCCCCCCCCCCCGTCCTGGGTGTATCTGCCCAGTGCCTGAAACCTTCTCCCCTGGATGGGCATGGGGAACCCCCCCGCGGCCCTAATAGAGGATAAAACTGGATAATGGATGGATGGAGGGTATATCTCCCGAAACATTGTGCCCGGATCCTCTAGATCAGCAGCGGCACCCTTGCGATGACGTCTTGCACCATTTCTCCCACGTCCCGAACGCCCTCCATCAGCGGCCATATGGACCGAAACGCAGGGTCCCGGCGAAATGAAGGCGCCGCATGCGGTTCCTGTGGTTAGAAATGTGTTTTATAAGATCTGCTACGAAACACCAACCGCTGCCTCTGTTCATAAATCAGAGCGGGCTGCAAAATTAGGACCGATTCGGAGCAAACTTTTCCACTCGTAAAGGTTCTGATCGACTGTAATTAACACGTTTAACGCCCTGTTAGAGCCATTTTGCATCAGTTGCACACAGATGCACTACACACTTTAATTATAACTTACAAAACAATTTTTTGTTTATGTCCGTACAGTTTGCACATTGTAAATATATCCATCCATCCATCATCTTCCGCTTTATCCTCTTTTAGGGTTGCGGGGGGTTCCCCATGCCCATCCAGGGGAGAACGTTTCGGGCGCTGGGCAGATACACCCAGGACAGGGGGGCAATCTATCACTGGGCACTCACTCACTCGGCACTGGAGCAGCAGAACTAAAAGAGGCAGATCCTGCAGACACATGGTTAAGAGGGCTCAACCTTCTAAGTACAACCTTCTAAGTGCAGGTGCAGGTGGTCGTCCATTGTAAATTGTCTCGCTTATCTGAAACCCTCAGGGATGAATCATCGGCGTAATTGAGTTTTGATGCTGCCGATCTTTAAAGTCTGCGGTGGTTCCTGTCGTTGCCGTTTATCAGATGATGCGACGCTGCCGAGCGAGCCACGCCTTTGAGGCCGCGACTGAGCGCACGCCACCGAAATGGAAACCACGTCTCCACAGACGTGCCGGCATCGAACCTGCAGCTCGTTTATTTATATACACCAGCATTTCCTTTTCACATCCCCTCACGCCGCCCCAGTGTCGCTCGGAACGATATTGCCAAGTGCAAAAATAACAAAAAGATCACTTAACGTTTATTCAAACCGCAAGCCCGCATGTGAGGAGCTCGGAACTATTACGGGATCCAAACATAAAACGAGTCAGTGCCGGTGTACTGCAATAATAATGATCCCTCTAAATCTATACCCTCACTGACTGAGACACACGCTTCGCTTTTATATATACTGATCCCTAAACGCTGGCTTTGAAGACGTTTTAATAAATAAAGCATCGTGTCCGTCTTCACGGATTCCAACGAGTCTGATGTTTCCACGGAAACACAAACGTAAAACGGGTCGTTACGCTCCTTAAATCTGATTGGCCGAGCCGTTTGTCCGGTCGTGATATTATTAATGATAATGCACGCCTCAGAGCGTGAAATACAATACATTATTGTCCCGATGTTTTTATAAACTAGATGACGGTTTGATTGTTGAAGAGACCGGAATCCTGTTACCTAGGGTCAGCATTCGCTTCAAAAACTGGACCAGATGACGTTGCAGATGATCAGATTATTAATGCATTTCAGAATCAAAGCTTGTTTTTTTTGTTTGTTTGTAACGTTTTATTAAAGCGATACGACACTCGAGGTTGTGTATTATTGTGAATAAATCACGGGAAAGCGGTGTAACTGTACTCGGCTACACGTTGGGACTAATAACGCCTCTTTATGTGATTAATTCACAATAATAAAAAGAAAAAGATGACATGTTTCGCAGTGAACTTTTGTGTTCCACCTTAAATAAAGGAGGTCGTCTGTTTTGTGTAGTTTTCTGATCTTATTATACAATATTTTACATCAGGCTCTTGAACCCGACATCAGCGCCAGACCTCGCGACACTCCTCTGAGCAAACGTAGACGGACCTGCACTGCAAAATGGGGTGGAAAGCCCCAACAGTCGGGTGGAAATGTCACACCTGCAGCTGGAAGGGGGGTGCGCTACGGATGGTGTAGTTACGGCTGAGGTCATGTGCTCTGTCATCTCCAGTCATCCCCTACATGTTCATGACCGAGATTGTGTGTGATGCCATGCGATGGATCGGCGCCCTAACACCTCGCCTTGGGGGTGGGGTGGGGGGGGTGAGAACGCATCGTTGACCAGACCAGTGCCGAAGAGAAGGCCTCGCAAAACCAATAACGTTATGAAAGACGAACAACCAAAAGGGGGCCAGTTATAGATATCTAGCTCACAATGATGTCAGAATCCATTTGTTTGATGTAGGCCGGCATGAGGTGGGGTGGGGACGGGGGGGGGGTGTACAGCTTTCAGAACGGAACGTTGATCAGCTCGGCGCAGAAACGAAACTCTCCTCCGCCGGGGACTCCCCGCACTCCACCGCTGATTAGCATTTACAGAGCCTGCCGCCGCCGCAGAGTCTGCAAATGTGATCTTTCCAGAACGGCTCGCAAAGCTGCAGCTGAAAATGTTATTTCTCACATCTTCATCCATAAGGGTCACCGCTGACAACGGTGGGAATGGGGGGGGGGAGGCATTTACTTCATGAAAGTCCCACTGACAGGAAGGATGGTTTATCTCTGGTGCATCAGGATTAGGGTTATAAACCTCCCGGCATTTATGTATGTGTATATATATATATATATATATATATATATGGTTAGCATGTTCTCCTCTTAGCGCTAGGGGTTCGAATCCCAATTTGGGTGGAGTTTCCATGTGCTCCCCGTGTCTGTGTGGGTTTCCGCCGGGTTCTCCGGTTTCCTCCCACAGTCCAAAAACATGGATCAAGGTCAACTGAATTCTCCAAATTGCCCCATATAGAGTGTGTCTGTGTGAGTGAGCAGCAATAGATGCCCACCTGTCCAGGGTGTATCTGCCCAGTGCCCAAAGCTGTCCACTTTATCCTATATATATATATATATATATATCCATCCATTATCTTCCTCTTTATCCTATATTAGGGTTGCAGGGGGGTTCCCCATGCCCATTCAGAGGAGGATGTTTCGAGCGCTGTGCAGATACACCCAGGACAGGGGGGCAATTTATCACTGAACACACACTCCCTCACAAACACACTCTATATGGGGCAATTTGGAGAAACTCCACCCAGATTGGGATTCGAACCGGGAATCCCTAACGCTGAGAGGAAAACATACATACATTATTGGACGCTTTAATCCAAAGCGCCTTACAAAGTGAGCACAGGGTTAATCACAACATCCCTGGAGCAATGAGGGTTAAGGGCCTTGCTCAAGGACCCACATTGGTAACTGCAGTGGGCCTGGGATTTGAACCCCCAACCTTCAGATTGATAGCCCAACACCCAATCCACTGAGCTACCACTCCCTCAGAACATGCAAACCACTAAACCACGGTGCCGCCCCCCCCCTTTATGTTAACTTAAACAATTCATGTTTTTTGATGCTGATGTTAAATAAATGTGTTTTTCCTTCTTTCAGTAAATCGGACCTGCCGCACTGAGCGGACGCTGAGCGAGGAGCGTCTCTGGATGGAAGTGGACTGCAGCGCTGCCGTCTCCTTTTTCTTCCTGCACTCTTTTTAAATCCACTTGCCCCGCCCCGCCCCGCCCCGCCGATGACCAGGATAAGAGCTGCGGGCCCGAACGACGGAGGCGTGTGCTGAGGGAGCGTGCTTGTCCATATCTTTTCGGCGTCCTACAGACCATGTGGCCATCGGCGCGGGGGCTCTCGGCGGGCTGGCCCGGCTGCCGCGGCGCCTGCCTGTGGATCTGCTCGGCGCTGGCGTTGGTGCGGGCACAGAACTACTACCCCACGGTAAACACTCATTACGGGAAGCTGCGTGGCATGCGGGTGCCGCTGCCCAGCGAGATCCTGGGCCCCGTGGATCAGTACCTGGGCGTGCCCTACGCGGCGCCTCCTGTGGCGGAGAAGCGCTTCCTGCCCCCCGAGCCGCCCTCGTCGTGGTCGGGCATCAAGAATGCCACGCACTTCGCCCCCGTGTGCCCGCAGAACATCCACAACGCCGTGCCCGAGATCATGATGCCCATCTGGTTCACTTTTAACTTGGATATAGTCGCCACGTACATACAGGAGCAAAACGAGGATTGTTTGTACCTCAACATTTACGTGCCGACCGAGGACGGTGAGTGTGCTGGGTATAGAGGAATAAGAACTCTTCTTCTCACTCTTCTCCTTCCTCTTTCTCTTCTTCTTCTTCTTCCTCCTCCTCTGTGTATCGTGTTTGAAGCATGACCCATCTGCTGCATGCCGTGTCCGTCACCACCTCCATCTTGACTTGACTTTTTTTTATTTTTTATATGACCTCATTCCGTTAGCTCCTTCCTGTCCATGCCACTGTTAACAGGTTCCTCTTTTGTGTAACGAAATAAAAAAAAAGGCTTTAATCTTAAAAATATATATAATAATAAACAGGGCTCTCCGCCTGAGAGCCAGAACGAGATAACGATCACTATCACGGTTTGTCTGTTCTGGGGAACGAGATGTTAGAAATGAACGTATCCAGAACACGAGAGGCCTGTGGCATCGTAATCATGTAAGACCCGTTACAACCATCACGGTGCCGGCCGTAACCAATATGAACCACCTGAACAGAGTGTGTGTGTGTGTGTGTGTGTGTGTGTGTGTGTGTGCTCGCTACGTATACATGTACACGTTTTGTAATTAGACGAACCTTCAGCTCAGGAAACAGTTCGGAAGCTTTGACTCTAACCTGTGCAGCGTTCATTAATTAAGGTGGTCGAGTGAGACGAATACAGGGATGGAGGCGAGTGGTATCCCAGTATTTAAAGGGTCACGGCATGGGAACACCCTCCACGTCCATCGCACTGTAAGTAAAGGTTAAAAAATCAGGAAATTTGCTTTATATAGTAAATTTGTTTAAGTTCATCTCGACTGTGTCTTCTAACAAAAGTGTTACGTATTTTAAAAATAATCCGCAACGCAAATCATTCCAAATGTCCCTAAAAGTGTAAAAGAGATCAAAAATAATAAAATGATTTGAAGCTTTCGACAGGATCCAAAGATCACGACGTGCATGTTTGTTAGAGAACATACGGTCACGCTGTATTTTTAAACGTAGAACGTCGAAAGCAATAAGTAGTGCGGAGTGATGCGCGGGGTCTGCAGTCGCGCTCAGGACAATAACCCGAAAAATGAAAAACGCACCGGAACGTTCCTGTCAGGTGTCCTTTAATTTCCCCCGAGCGCTCGCGCGTCCCGGGGCGACTTCCCAAATTCAGATTGTATATTAAAATGGGCCGCCGCTGACGCCCCCGACCTGGGAGAGGGTTCTTCAGTTCCTGCCCGTGTGCTTGGTCAGTTCTGGTTGTAACGGGTTTCACATAGAACTCTAGTGCATGTGGAACCGGGCTTCCTGAGTCGGCAGAACGATTCGTTACCAAAATGAAAAGACATCCAAACAGCTGGAAACCACGACAGCGCCCGAGTTTTCCGACGTTTTCTATTGATTTTATTGGTTGATGGAGGGTGGGGGTGGGGGTGGAGGGTGGTGGGAGGGGGGAGGGTACAGTCTGAATCTGTTGCATGTTTCCTGATGGTTTTCCTGCAGAGTCTTTTGTTATTTTGCAGTCTTCTATTCATTTCACAGTCAAAAGAATATCCAAGGAATGTGCCAGAAAGCCCAACAAGAAAATATGTAGAAAAGCAGGTACGTAACCACGCCCACACCCACGCCCACGCCCAGGAACAATGCCGAGACGGGCAGAACGGGTACGTCCTCTCTGACTGAACCCCTGGCACCATGCCTCCGTCCTGGCTCCACTAGTTGGGAATGGAGACGGAAGTCTTGTACAGCCTTCTTATGATGTCATCTGTGATTCCAGCATCAGAAATAAAGCCGCAGAAATGATGCTGCGAGGGTTGTGTACCTGCTGTGCGGTTTCTGGTGGGAACGTGTTTAAAGTACGTCTGGACGTATGTCAGATGTTTTCCTACAAGAAACGCATGCCGGCGGTACGAACCGCACATCCACGCCGCTCATTTCTGCGTCTTTATTTCATATCAGAGGTTTTGCTTTGATCTGTCCGATTATATTATTAATTTGTATGATGTTTCTGTTGTGACGAACATGCCAATCCTCAAAAGATACTCATCATGGTCTGTTTATTAATGAATCACAATAATCCAAATCATAATTATAATAGTAAAAAAAACGTGAGAATTAAAATCTCCATCTATTAACGGATAAAATAACTCTGAATCTTTCTTTGCCTAATTCCCAAATGTTTGTTGTAAGTTTATTATAAGTACTTGTTTGCTAATTAAATATTTAAACCCGTATATTAAGGCGCATAGTCCAAGTATCTTGTATTTAATTAAGTCGGTGCTCCGTAGATAAAAGAAAAGAGATAAAAAACGTTGCTTGAAACGTAGAGAAAACATTCTGGGGTCTGTTTATGGCTCATGTAAAATGTTCTAAAGCATTTTTCGTGGCAGTATTTACAGCAAAGTGATGCTCTATGTCACCATATCCGTAGAAACCACGTCCGTAGAAACGGCGGAGCTCTGGTTCCGGCATAGCTGGCTGTTTTCCGTCGGGGGACATTGGTCAGCATAAAGGTGGCTCTGTATAAACTGTGATTAATTAACCTTAAACTCAGGTCGCGTGTTTGAACCTGCGGAACCGTGACGTCTGAACGGTCGCCGTGTTCATCGTTCTGTTCTCAACGGCAGCCCTGCGGTTTACACCTGCACTGCACACTCTGCACTGTAGGGACAGGAGGATGAAGGTGACGGGTTGTCATGACGACCGATCGCTGGGTAGCATGAATGATCGGGCCGGTCCAGAGAGGATGGACCGTGTGCGGGTTGTAGAGTTTATGAAACTGGGTTAGAAACGGAAAATTCCGTGATTACTCTGGTGATCATAAAGACTTTGAGATCAGACGCCGCAGCTCCGGCTTTCTGCTGCCGGATTTGGGGAAGCAGGGGACGTGCCGATGACGGACGTAATTGGTTCAGGCGCGAGCGATAACTCCAATTATAAATAAACCCGCAGCCGGCCGAGGTCAGCTTACCTGACCTGCATTGTACGGATCGCCACGTTTTCGGGTTCCGGGACGCTTGTCCGTGCCCGTGTGCTTCACCCGCAAGAGAACAGAGCTGGAACGCCAGCCTTGAACCGCGATAATTGCAGAGCTGTGAACTTTACGTTTATTACGGGATTACTGGAGAAAAGGTCTGTGTGTTTTGAAGGATCAGGGATGTTTGGAGAAGGGGGTGGGGGGTAGCACCCATTGACAGGTCCCCAGTCCATCGCAGGACAGACCAAGACCAAGATGCAATTTGGGTAAATTCTCCATGCTGCTCATCTTGGGTTTCCTTCTACAGTCCATAGCTCAGGCATAGGGAGAACATACAAAACCTCACACAAGGCTCACACTTTTGAATTAAATTCCAGACCTTTATGTTGTGCTGTGAATGTGTTCCCTACTCTGTCGCCATGTCAACGATCCAATCATTTAAATATTCTGACTATATATGGTGGTTTAGCATGTTCTCATCTCAGCGTTAGGGATTCCCGGTTCGAATCCCAATCTGGATGGAGTTTGCATGTTCTCCCCTTGTCCGCGTGGGTTTCCTCCCACAGTCCAAATCATGAATCAAGGTCAATTGAATTCTCCAAATTGCCCCATATAGAGTGTGTCTGTGTGAGTGAGTCAGTGTGTGCCCGGAGAAAGATTGGCACCCTGTCCTGGGTGTATCTGCCCAGCGCCCGAGACGTTCTCCCCTGGATGAGCATTGGGAACCCCCCCTTCCCTCGTGACCCTAGTAGAGGTTAAAGCTGAAGATAATGGCGTTGTTTCCCTGATGATCCGTTCTGCTGCTGCAGTATGTTCTGTTGGATTAGTTGATTAGTAATGCTAACGAGCACGTACGCCTCCCGAGGCCGCGGCGCCGTTACTCCTGGATGTTTTACTCTGATGGCCTTCACAGTGGAGCCGTGCAGCTGGAACACGTCTGACGGGCCGCGGACGTCCTTGAGCGCCGTACGATGACCCCTTCTCCCGTCCATTTCCAGGAATTCATGTAGCGTTAAGAATCGGCGTCGGACGTCGCGATGGTGGCAACGATATGAAGAACGATGTGTGAGCAGCGCGGTCGGCGGTGCTGGCGGCGCAGCTGCTGAATAACTTAATCAGATAATTACTATGGAATGATTTTCCGAAGCGCAGCATTTGATTGAGCGTTTGGCGTTACAGCCGCTCGCTTTTGTCAGCATCCTCCTGCGCGAGGGATTCCAAATCACCAGTGTTCCAACCGGGCTGTGCCAATCTCAACCGGGCCCGGCGGGCGACCTTTGGGTGGGCAATCAAACGCCGGCGTGACTGACGAACGGATCGCAGGCTTTCAGGAATCTGCCCTTTTAAAAGGATTTGTCCACACGTGGCAATCGCGAGATGATGTGTTTTCACATTAAGGGGATTGGTGCGGCCCTCTCGATCAGCCATCCGAAGGAGGGAGCATGGGTAGGGGGGGGGGGGATTGGGGGGGTTGTTATCGTCGCTCACGTAAACCAATTTTAACTCGGATAGACGAGCCTCGAGGCTCCTGTGAATAAACATGATGCACCGAAGTCGCTTCATTCATATCCATTTGCCGTAATTATCCGCATTATGAATCAGTGCTTACTTTTGATGTATCTGAGTAATATAATCTGACATGGCAACCCCAGGGTGCCAGGCAGTAAGTGATTGTAAATAAAAGGAAAGGAGCAGCCAGTCATCCGAGTGAAAACGCTTTTGATTGCATTCACCGCATTCGCATTTATTTGCCTAACATCCAGTGAACGTGCGAAATTGCGAAATGAACGGCGTTCTGCATGACCCCCCCCCCCCTGGCCTTCGTTGTCCCCTCCATGTGAGAAATGCAGAGTTCACGGAGATGTTCCACAGTCACAGAAATCAAACAAATAATAAAAGAAATAATAAACACAGGATGCGATGAGTCGATGGATCGATAACGAACCCCCCCGCCCATGTGCATGTTAATTAGGTGGCAGCGAGAGAAGGGCGCCGCTCGGTTCGCTGGCACAAATGTGCCGGATCGGAGCCCCGAGCGCCGCATCATCAGATAAAGCAGTGACCGTGGGACGTGTCCCCGTTCCCATTCCCTCAGCCTCTCTGATCTGAATGGTTCACTCTGCACGTTCTCCGATAACCAGGACGGGGAACCGACAGCAGACATTTCATAATTAACAGCAATTTAATTGAACAAAATATACAGGATTCATAGGAAGAAATATAATGCGTTAACATGTCCTCGGTTTGATTCTCTCACATGGTTGGGGAGGAAGGGAGGGGGGGTTCATGTCGCACATGCCCATCCCGGTGCGCGGGATGGTGATACATCGCTGAACACACTATATGGGGCAATTGAGAGCTGCAAATTTACCTTGAGTCCAAGTTTTTAGACTGTGTAAGGGAACCGAAACACGAAGGCAAATCCTATGTGAACATGGACGCAATGTGTGCCGCCCGGCAATTAATTTAATTTGTATAATAGGAGCTGTCATATTGACTTTGCTGTATCGTCACCGTGGTAACCCAACATCCATCCATCATCTTCCGCTTTATCCTCTTTTAGGTTCACGGGCTCTATTGGGGTTCCCCATGCTCATCCAGGGGAGAACGTCTCGGGCACTGGGCAGATACACCAAGGACAGGGGGCAATCTATCACTGGGCACACACTCACTCACACAGACACACTCTATAGGGGGCAATTTGGCGAGTTCAATTAACCTTGATCCATGTTTTTGGGCTGTGGGAGGAAACTGGAGAACCCAGAGGAAACCTACGCGGACACGGGGAGAACATGGAAACTCCACCCAAATTGGGATTTAAGCCCTAGTGCTGAGAGGAGAACATGCTAAACCACTAAGCCTTAAATATCTGAAGTCACCAAACTTTAATCTTTAAAAAGTTTGAAATAAATGGTCAGGATTTGTTTATTAAGGACGTTGTAAAGAAAAGAAAAGAAAAAAAAAAAAACTTAAACCAATTTAATATTGTAATCCAGTTTAATCCGGATTAAAGCTCGTTGTCATGTTAAAACACAGATTTTATTTAATTTATTATTTTATTTTAATCTATATTCAGAATCTCAAAAGATTGGCAAGTTGATGCCACGCCACACATTTCACACGTTACAGGAACTCCGTTTAACACCGCGGATTAGCTCGTCTGCTTAATAGGCACCCTACTCATCCTGCCAAAACGCCCAGGCGGAGACGACTTCCCTTTAAACATGGTGCAGCTTCCTGACGGGCTGAATGAATCCCAGCTCCACTGGGGATGAATAATTAGCATTAGGCACGGTTACAGAAACAATGAGAATGTAGGTTAAATTAAAGGATTAATAGTTCTGATAATAGCTGAGTCTGGAGAAATTATAATTCCCATTAGGGAACGATGTACGAATTTGGAGCCAATGTCATTATGCTAAGTGTTACGCAGCGGGGAAGGCCTTCCTTTTAATGCAATTAAGACTTCCTTAAAATAACCCGCTTCTTGCGAAGTTATAAATGAAAACTAATAATAATAGTTTGTTGTATATTCGTCCTAACGCATCAGAACGCGCTGACGTTACGTTTTTTTGGTGTTTTTTTGGTGTTTTTTTTCTTTTATTTATTTGTATTTATTTGCGTGCATGTAGGAACTCGTAATCCGTTGTAATTTCTTTGTAAAGGCATTAGCATGATATGAGAGCGGCGAAATCGGTTGCCAGGCAACAGTAACTCATAGGCTCTGAAGTCTGTTGATTGTCCTTACAGATCCGGCTCCTCCGGCAGCAGCGTGTTATCACGCCGAGGAAACAAAGCCATGAAATGCAACGTTCCTTTTGTTCCGCCTTCCTGTTCGGAACCGAAACCTCCGGATTTGAGCTTTATTTTAAAACATATAGTTCGTAGATTGTCCGTGGCGCCTTCAGTTTTGGGATCTGCCGGATTAGGACGTGTGCCCATTCTATAAGACGCCGTGAAACTCGATTGAAGTGCTGCAGCGTTCGCAGATTTCCAATTTCTAGTGGCGGCTTTTATTCCAACAGGAGAACCAAACCCAAATTCTGAGTTCTCATTACCTTTAACTAAAAACTCACAGGGGGCACATCCCCATGCCCATCCATGGGGGTCCGTTCCAAGTGCTGGGCAGATACACCCAGGACAGGGTGCCAATCCATTGCTGGCTATGCACTCACTCACAAACACGCAAACACTATAAAGGGGCAATTTAAAGCAGCCAATTCATCTTAAATTCCATTCCTGTTTTTCGATTGATACACCAGAGAACCTGTAGAAAAAACCCTCACAGACACGAGGAGAACATGACAATTTGTATGGATTTTTGGATCTGGACTGGGACAGCAGGGAAGGTCGGGTCGTGCTCCTCAATCTGCATCGTCTTAATTTAATAATCTCGTTTGGGTGGGGGGGAGTGTGTTCCCCATGCACATCAGGGGAGAAAGTCTCCGGAGCTGGGCAGATACACCCAGGACAAGGGGGCAATCTATCACTGGGCACACACTCACTCACACAGACACACTCTATATGGGGCAATTTGGAGAATTCAATTGACATTGATCCATGTTTTTGGACTGTGGGAGGAAATCGGAGAACCTGGAGGAAACCCACATGGACACGGAGAGAACATGACAACTTGTATGGATTTTTGAGGGTCGGAAGGTCAGGTCGTTCCAGTCGCGCGCCTCAATCTGTGCCGTCTTAATTAAATTTAATAATACATTTAATAATCTTATTATTATAATAATAAACGCACAACCCAGCGATAGAATGTCCCCGTGTCCTGGGTGTATCTGCCCAGTGCCCAAGATGGTCACCCCTGGATGGGCATGGGGAACCACCACCATCACCCCCCCCCTGCACCCCTAATAGTGGATAAAGCAGAAGATAATGGATGGATGGATGGATGAAGTGCACACTTCATTAGGATTAGAACCCTGTGTTTGGTATGAAATCCCAACCCCGTCTACAAAAGCCACCTCCCCCCAGGTTTATCAGCTTTATTTAATGACGGCGGTGAACGTTTGGTCCCCTGCGTGCGTCCTCAGAACGCCGTTAAGAGCGTTTGCTTAAATACGATATGAAATCATTGAGGTCGTATTAACACGGCGTTTTCTCTATTTGTTTTTTTTTTCATGGATTTGCTTTGTAAGCAGGTGCATTATACTTCGCCTCCTCAAGGGAGCTGTGCTTTTCGGGTTGGGGTGGGGGGTAGGGGTGGGGGCTTTTAGGGGGGGAGTGGAAGACTCGCACAAAAAAAGCGTCTTATTAACGGTGCAGTTTATTCCTTAGAACCTTTCCTTGAAGTGTTTGAATGGGGGGGGGGGGGGTCAGAACCCAAGATGGTATTTACGTAACGTTCTGCGTGCAGAGTGCCGAACCCGGGCCCTTTGTGTGGAAGCGGCACGGGACCGCAGATTGCGGTTGAAGCGGAGCGTTTTTATCGAGCTGCAGACGGCTGTCGTTTGCCCCGCGACAGCCCGAGCAATCACCATGCATAGTGTGGTACGTCCCAGCGTCCCAGGGACACGAGTGGGGGCGCCGGTGTACGGGTCGGGGAGCGTGTGCGGGCATGCGTTACAGGCCTACAGGCTGGAGAACCAAAAAAAATAAATAAATGAATTAAAAAAAAGAGCAGAGCGCTGTTGGTTAAGAGAATCCGGATCTTCCCGCCGATGAATATGGAACAGCTCGGGTAAATGGGCAGGCGGCGGGGGCTTTACCACGGGCACCGCATTCAGGCTTACTTGAGATGCAGGACACATCTCAGCCAGGAAGTTCCCATTCAGGTCCTCCTGCTGCACATCTCCAGCCCCAGCGGAGCTCTTTGCTCTGAGAATGCCTCCCGTCCAAATCAGCCTTCAGATACGTCCAGAGATTACACCTTTAAAAATACGAGGCCCCTTTTTATACGAATAACCTCTCAGGACTCATAATTTTTAAAACCAAATATATGTAGATGAAAGAACATTAGAGAGAGTAACAGCAGCTGGAAGGAAAGCGAAGCACCGGGGCAAACCGTGAGAAAAACGCGTGCCGCCCTGCAATTAATTTAATATAGTAAATATGTAATATTCATTAGAGAGTAGAACAGCAGCTGTGTGTTCTGTACTTTTAAAGGTTCTCCATGTTAAAGAACGAGCGTCAGCCTCATTTTTAAAGACCCTCTCGTAGAGAACGACCTCGGAACCACTTCAGAGAACGAAGATGGAAAACGAAAACAATCAATATTTGTCAATACTGCCAAAAAAGAGAAAAGGAATGAAAATAAAAGTACATCGCCGAGCCTTTAAAGGTTCAGCGCTTGTCACGGTATCGTTGGCTCTTGGGGGGGGCGGCGTTGGGTTGGAGGAATGGCCTCGTACTGTGTGCGTTTATTCAGTACGGGTTGGTACTCCGTTCTATAAACGGTACCACTTGATGTATATTGATACGGGTTTTGTGAACGTCTGAGGAGCTCGTTTGAGCGTGGAGGGGGGGGCGTTCGAGGAATGGCCTCGTATTATGTGCGTTTATTCAGTGCAGCAAATTAACATCCATGTATCCATTATCTTCCGCTTTATCCTCTACTAGGGTTCCGGGAGGTTCTCCATGCCCATCCAAGGGGAGAACGTTTTAGGCTCTGGACAGATACACCCAGGACAGGGGGCAATCTAATAATGAACACACACAGACACACACTATAGGGGGCAATTTGGAGAACTCAATTGACCTTGATCCTTGTTTTGAGACTGTGGGACGAAATCGGAGAACCCGGAGGAAACCCACGCGGACACGGGGAGGACATGGAAATTCCACCCAGATTGGGATTCGAACCAGGAATCCCCAGCGCTGAGAGGAGAACATGCTAAACACTAAGTCACCAGACCGCAATTTAAAATATTAATTTAATTAATATTTCTTTGCAGTAACACTCTTTTTTGACTTCAGTTACGTTGATGGCTTGAGCGTGAACTGGCATTCTCCTCCACATGATTAGGAAACATTCTGCTGTGCATCCTTTAAAATGTTCTGTTTTTATATCGTCTAAAAGATCCGTACTGTCCTGGAACGCAAGCATGTGGCGTCTCATTCGGTTCCAAAGCCAATTTTCGGAAGAATAATAACACTTGTGCTGGAAACCCTAAAAAAAAAACAAATCTGAAGTCCTGCTGCAAGGATTAAAAATCTCCTCGGTTAACATGGTTACTGATGTTCTCGCTAGAACAGAAAAGCTACATGGAACCTGCTAATTAAACAGCAGATGTGAGTTCCACGGTGCTTCTGGGACGGTTTGGTAGAATCCGACGCGACAAAGGGAAACGATTCTGTAGGGAAGCTCCACGCTGGATTTGGAGAGGGTGGAGAAAAAGGGGTTCTGGCAACACACCAGGCCCTCGTCCCCACTCTGACACATGGTGGAGTAAACATCATGGTTTGTTGCTCCGCTGCCTCCGGAGCCGAGTCTATAATCGTCAGGGGAGCAATGAATCTGAAATCGTACGAAGAAATGTTACCCCCCCGATGACGGCGTGCTGAGCGCTGGGACCGGCGGCACCGTGATGATCCGGCAGGTCTGTCAGCTGAAGGGTTGGTACTCCGTTCTGGAAACGGTACCACTTGATGTATATTAATATGGGTTCTGTTTGAGGGGGGCAATCTATCACTGGACACACACTCACTCGCACAGACACACTCTATATGGGGCAATTTGGACAATTCAATTGACCTTGATCCACGTTTTTGGACTGTGGAAGGAAACCGGAGAACCCGGAGGAAACCCATGCAGACACGGAAAGGACATGGAAACTCCACCCAGATGGGGACTCGAACCGGGAATCCCCAGCGCTGAGAGGAGAACATGCTAAACCACTAAGTCACCGTACCGCCCTATATACAATCCATTATCTTCCGCTTTATCCTGTACTCGGGTTCCCCATGGCCATCCAGGGGAGAACGTTTTGGGGGCTGGGCAGATACACCCAGGGCCCACACAGGGACGAGAACCCGGAGGAAACCTACATGTACACGGGAAGAACATGGAAATTCCACCCAAATTGGGATACGAACCGAAAATCCCTAGTGCTGAGAGGAGAACATGCTAAACCACTAAGCCATCATGTTGCCTTCTTAATGCGTTTCCTTCTTGCAAAAATAAAGAAACAAACCCATTTGTGATTACGCACACGTCCGGGATGTTTGTTTATGAATGCGGGCGTCTTAATGGACTCTTAGCGTCCGCCCGTACGACGGGTCAGCCTGACTTTGCGTGGCGGTGATTAATGGCACTTTGCAGGTCTCTTAATGTGCTGCGTGATGCCGGCCTGTCTGCTGCGGTGCGCTTCATTCAGCGCCGCGCCGTGAACTCCAGCTGCCCTGCTCTCTGCGATTCCCCTCCCCTCGAACCGCGAGTGCCTCTTTACTGCCCTCAGATACGTCCACTTCCAGTCGGGCATTAAACCTTTAGTGACTCGCGGCGTTTATCAGCGAGGCTGCGGCAACTCGCAACGGCAGAATAGCGGAAAGGACCCGGATTGGACGTACAGACGTCTTCGTGATGTGGCGTTTTGTTAAATTGACCTATCCGTTAACGTCGCAGAGTGCAGTGCAAGGCGTGATAACTGCGGCATGGACTGCCCTCGAAATTAAATGACACCCCACCGCGCCGCCGAACGGTTTTCCCGACGACCGTAACGTAGGTTTCCTCAACCAGGGGCCTGGGAAGTTTTGGGTGGTGTGGTGGTCAACACGTCAACCTCTTGGCGCCGGAGATCCAGGTTTGAATTCCAATCTTGTGTCCACGTGGGATTCCTCGGGCTCTCCGGTTTCCTCCCACAGTCCAAAAACGTGGGTTTAAGTTATATTGGCTGCTCTAAATTGCCCCATATAGTGTATAGTGTACATATAATGTGTCCATTAAAGGGTTGGTGGTGTATCTTGCCTGGTGCCTGAAATGTTCTCCCTTGGATGTGTATGGGAACCCCCCCCCAACACGTCCCTAGTAGAGGATTAAGCAGAATATTATTATTATTATTCCGCCCATCCGGGGGGAACGGGGGGCAGATACACCCAGGACAGGACGCCAACCCTTTAATGGGCACACACTCTCACACAAACACTCTATATGGGGAAATTTGGATTGTTCAATCTTCACCTTGTATCCATGTTTTTGGACTGCAAGAGGAAACCCATGCGGACTGTGTGGAGAACATGGAAACTTTGGGATTGGGATCCGAACCTGGTGGACGTGGTGGATGTTCTAATCCCACGTGTCATGAAGACGAAGCCTGAAAGCCAGGTTTTCTGATCAGGCGTCGCCTAAATTCCCAGGGTTCGATTTAAAACATTGAGAACTCTGCGATCTGCCCAGGTTAATGGGGCTTCCTTCAAACTGTCCGAGAAATCTCCCCTGTTTTTATGGGACGGGAACGGGATTAACGACGGTGGATTCATTCCGTATACGGATTCGTGCGAAAAGTTTCGGGAGGGAAACCGAGGCGCTATAAAGAGACGGACATCGGAGCATTCACCGCTTAATCAGATAGAATGTCTTCCAGTGGAGGGGATGCATGGGGATGATGACTAGGCCCAGGGCTCGATCTGCAGCCACTCAGCAATCAATGAGCGGGCAATAAACAGCGTTATTGAAATGTTTGTTACAGAACGCTGTCGCGATCTTGGATGTTGGGAACGGACGGTGGGTTGGGTTTATTATTAATAAAGCCAATCACGTTTTTTTTTACCAAAGCTTTCGCAAGTCTGACGGTCCGGCGTCACCCTGACCCCTTCCGCGTAACGGATTGCCCTCGACGTCCGGTGTTCAGTGGTATCGAGCGCATGGTCAGTCCGGCGTGTCGGGGGTCAGAGGGGGAGGAGATGGAGGGCGCATTACTGCCGCACTCCTCCATAGGCCGCGCTGGGTTACGGCCCGGCGGGGTTAATATCTCAGTGTATTAGGGGGGCGGCGGGCTGGCGCCGGGCTCCGGGGTAATCTGTCTCTCTGATCAGCAAAATGGATCTCGCCCAGTTCTCTATACGCCTCCACACCACTTCTGTGGCTGTGCAATGTGACAGTCTTGTTCATTCTCTCTCTCTCTCACACACACACACAAACACACTCACACACACACGAACACTAGCAAAACTTGTGCGTGCTTAAAGGCATCCACACAAAAAGATTTTCCAGCAGCATCCTGTTTTTCGCGGTGATGCTTCAGAACAAAGGCGAGATAAAAATGGCAGCGCAGAATGAAAGCATGAACTTCAGAAGCCTGTAAAGCCGGCAGCAAAACGCCACATTACAGGTTCTCTCCCAAACGCCGCCCCCAACCGACTGCTCCGCCGAGCACGCTACAAATCGAAAACCTCGTTTTCTTTATTAACATAAACGCCAGCTTTGTGTTAATAGGGGCATTGGGGTTCAATGTGCTCTACCTGTTCTTATAATGAACCGTCGGCTCCATTGGTGACATCACCATGTACGATCTACTATATTCCAATATATTCACTATATTAAGACGCATCACTCAGGCGTCGAGTTCCAGAGTTTGAGTGCCAATTTCGCTCTACTGTCGGATTGTTGACGTTTTTGCCACGCCCCGTTTTCTTTATTGTCATAAACGACGGCTTTGTGTTAACGGGGGCATCGGGGTTCAACATTCTCTTCCAGTTGTTATAATGAACCGTTGGCTCCATTGGTGACATCACCGTGTACGATCCACTATATTCAAATTTATTACGACACATCACTCGGGAGTCGAGTTCCAGAGCTTGAGTCCCAATTGCGTTCTACTGTCGGATTGTTAATGTAGTTTACGCCACGCAACGCTCAGACTAGTAAATCAGACGATTACGGGTATAAACTTTAACCTAAGCTTAACTTTACTACTTTAATGATGAACTAAAATACACAACCGCTGAAAATAGCCTATATAAAGAAAACGTAAACAGGCCGCTGACTTTATCCTAAATTAATTCTGCTTGTGAAATATGAAATTTAGTAGAGAATGGGCAATTTATCCAACACAATTAATTACCACTAATCTCTCAATTAATTTATTTGTGAATTCATTGACAATTGTGCAAAGTTTGAGCTTAATATAATAACGGGAAATGAGTGAAATAGCATTTGGAAGCTTTTTACAAGACTCTCAGACAAACAGATATGGGGGGGGTTAATAAAAAATTCAGTCTGATTTTATAACCTGATATTATAATATTAACATATAAATATTAACGACCATTTTCCTAATTTAAAAATGTCATTTTTTGTTGTTTTTTTAATAGTACAGGGCGTCAGAATACGTCATGATAGTCCCGTATCGAACCCCGCAAAAACAGAATTAATAACAAAAAAAGGACATTTTGAAATTAGGAAAATGGTCATTTATATTTGTATGTTAATATTATAATATCAGGTGATGAAATCAGTCACATAAACAGAATTTTTTTATTACCCCCCTATATCAGCTTCATCTGTTGGTCTGAGAGTCTGATTTTATAACCTAATATTATAATATTAACTTATAAATATTAATGACCATTTTTATAATTTCAAAATGTCATTGGTTATTAATTCAGTTTTTTGGGAGTTTTTAAAACTCTAGGGCGTCAGAATACGTCCTGGAAGTCCCGTATCGAACCCGTATGCAAACATGCGAACAAAGTCGGCCTAGTTATGGCGTGGCCGAGCCAAATGAAGGGTTAAATCTCGCTGATCGATTCCGCGCCGCGTGCTGTGTTTTGGTGAAACTCTTATTTATTGGGCGATATCTGTAGCCTGCCGTCTGTCGTCTGCAATTTTGTCAAATCTATTAATAACCGGAGTGCAAGCGCTGCGATTGTGTTGGTAAATCAACAGAGTGAGTCATAACGCACTGTATAATCAGATGACATCGCTGTTCATCACGACGAGAGGTTATAATTGCAGGACACAATTATAAACAGACCATGATGAGTACGTGTAAATGGGACTATGATGGAGGATTCAATTCAGAACTGAGATGAAACGAAATTGAAGGCGCGCTCTGCGCCGCGAAAGCATTTCTACATTAAGCTTACATCTCGTTTATTGGCAGCTCTGGTAACGATGGGTGAGACGCCGTCATCATTTAATTAACTTAATCCCACAACTAAACATCCAGCAAGAAATCTGAGGGAATATCCATCCATCCATCCATTATCTTCTACTTTATCCTCTACTAGATTCACTGTGGGGTTTCCCATGCCCATCCAGGGGAGAACGTTTGGGGCGCTGGGCAGATACACCCAGGACAGGGGGGCAATCTATCTCTGGGCACAAACTCACTCAAATACACACTCTATATGGGGCAATTTGGAGAATTCAATTGACCTTGATCTATGTTTTTGGAGTGTGAGAGGAACCCGGAGGAAACCCCACCCAGATTGGTATTCCAACCGGAAATCTCTAGTGCTGAGAGGAGAACATGCCAACCACTAAGCCACCGTGCCGCCCCTCTAAGGGAATATTTTCTTTAAAAATATACGCCCCCTGAGAACAACCACCTGACGTTCCTAATCCCAATAATGAAACAGAGATGATGCTGAGAACCTGCAGAACTTTTTTTGCAGTCTCTCCTCTGTGGTTCGCAGAGAAGGTGGCAACCACAACCTTTTAAGGTGTTCATACCGATTCTATCAAAATGCACGATAAACGCTGAGTCACGATGCGGCACCCATCTTTACCAAACGTTCTGACCATGACCTTTTACATGTCCTTTGCTCTGTAGACTTTGTAGTTCTACAGTTACAGAATGTAGTCCAGCGGTTTGTGTACTCGGTTCTGTAATAATCAGGACCTCAATGGTTCCACCACAGAGCAGGTGTTATTTGCTCGGGTACATTATGCCTATCCCAGCAGTGTCACTGTGATATTCAAATGAAACTACAGTAGTGCCCCCCCCCCCCCATCAGTGTCACTGCAGAACTGACAATCAACAATCCACCACCCAAATGATACCCGTTCTGTGATGGTCCTGACCAACAGAACGGAGAACCAACTGGAGACTACAGTCTGTAATTGTAAAAGTACAAAGTCGTTTTACACGGTAAGTGACGGAAACACAATATTGTACAATTATTAGAATCCTGAAAAATATTCAGTCTGTTAAATGTGTCTAATTCTAATGAAATTGATATATCATCATTGTTTAAACTCTCTGGAACCCTGTTCTCTCTGTGCCCCTTTGGAAACTCATTGGAACCTGGCTCTGCACATGGGGCAAAAGAATTCCCTTTAATGTTTAACAAAGGAACATCTTATGAGCGTGATCATAAAATGTTACGGCTTCAACAAACCATTTTGCGTTTCCATATGATGCTGCCCTCGGCTCAATAAACAGACTTTACATGCGTGGACAATTCCATATAAATTTAATATCTAGATAAAAATAAGACTTGATTGCTAAAGGTTTTTGCATCTGGAACAAAACTAACGACGGCGAAAAAAAAAAGACTGAAAGAGACCCAAGATAAGTCCACGAACAGAACAACACGAGATTTCCGAGGGTTTCCACACCATGTACACGCGTCGTGTTCTTTTACATGAGGCCTATGGACGACCCTAATGAGATGGATTGGTTCCACATGGCTTAAAACCCTCACTTCATATTGGACACGATGATGTTCTACTTGAGCATCCGTTTGAGAACACGAAGCGGGGCCATGCTTCCTGATTCTGTTTTTGTTTTTTTATGTCATAAACTCAGAGAAGACAAATGGCTGCCCTTAAGTGCTTTCCAAATTACGTTAAGAGTTTCCCAAATTGATGCCGCAACGTAAGAAAGTCGGTATCTTTTGGAAACCAGGTTATTGGCCCCCGAGTCTTACATCAGCCTGGCACTGCTAATAAACGGAGCGTCCTCGGGCGAAAGCTGATGACACCCTAAAGCAGAACGACTGAAGTATTTAGCCTGGAGCGGCGGGGTTGACGTTCTTTGTTCTAGATTCAGGATAATAAATAGACGAGGTGAATCCACCTGCTTTTATTAGCAGAGCAAAGATCTAATCTGACGAGCTGGCGCAAGATTCGGTGAACACAAAGAGCGTCTGTGATTATCTCATCAAAGCCCGTTCTCAACCTTCCCATTAGGCGTCGTCCAATTAGACGGGAATTATTTCTGAATTATAGCCCCGGCCTCAGAGAACGTTCACTCTTAAATTGGGTTCAGAGACCAAAAAAAATAAATAAATAAATCATAACAACAGCACATTTAAAGGTGAAGTTTGATGTTTTTGAACTGTGCTGTGCGTCTGTGTGTTCTCCTGTTTGCTTTCAGGAACCCACTCCAAAAAACAGGGCGAAGACTTAGCCGATAATGACGGCGATGAAGATGAAGGTATTCCGTTGGTCGATGAAGGGGGGGCATGTTTTTGTTGGGATTCATGCAAAATCATCTCCATCGCAAATCATGATGTCATAGACAAACACACGGCGTGAGCGAGAATGAATGAATGGGATTTTAACGATGAGTCATTGTAATGCTGTTTACGGATATAAAGTGGGCGTGGCTTAGGGAGTCAGGTGTGGGGCTTTTCGTCTAAAGGTTGGGGGTTCGAATCCCGAGTCTAAAAAAGCTAGTCAGTGTGGGCCCTTGAGGGGCCATCTATCGCTGGACACACACTCTCTCACACAGACACACTCTCTACATGTATATGGGGCAATTTGGAGAATTCAATTGACCTTGATCCATGTTTTTGGACTGTGGAAGGAAACCGGAGAACCCAGAGGAAACCCACGCGGACATGGGAAGAACATGGAAACTCCACCCCGATTGGGATTCGAACCGGGAATCCCTAGAGCTGAGAGGAGAACATGCTAAACCAATTAGCCACCGTGCCGCCTCTTATTTTGTTATATCCAGAAAATATAATACACTCAGGGGCAATGGTTCGCCTCTCAGAGCTTGAGATCCAGGTGCAAATTGTCCACCTGTCCGTGTAGGTTTCCTCTGGGTTCCCCGGTTTCCACCCACAGTCCAATAAACACAGATTCAAGGTAAATTAAATGCTCTAAATTGCCCCATATATTGTGTGTCTGTGTGAGATTGATAGGTTCCTGAAACGTTCTCCCCTGGCTGAGCGCAGTGAACCCCTATATGTAATATAATATTAATATAATTATTATTGTACTCGGTCCATATTGCTCCATAGAACCTGATCCGTAAGGTTTCCACTGTGTTGCTGATGTGTGGATGTTCCAGTGATGATGAACGTTCTGTACTTCAAGCGTTCTGTTTTACAGTTCTCTGAGGTTCTGCGACCGGTACACCGTACTCAGCTTCAGATGGTTCTGATGATCTGTCTCTGAGGACCACGGGGATGTTCGAGTTCCCGTCTCCTGCGTCGGTTGGCAGAACGCGAGAGGCACGATGCCGATTAGCGGTCCTATATATTCAGAGTCTTATTAATGGATCTCTCCTCGCAGAAATTCGTCGAAGCCGAAACTGGGTCAGTGAGGTCCACCAGCTGCAAGAATGATAACCAGCCATAATTATAAATGGGTCAAGCTTGCAACACGCGCTCTGGTGTAATTATTCTTCTCATAGGGTAGGGTCAGCCGAGGCACCGGATAAGAGACGAAATAACTGGTCCGCTGTAATTACAGCGTGATGAATATTTCCCCCCCCCTCCTATTGTTGATTTCGCCACGTTTTCGGAGCGTGTGCTTTTCGAAGCAGTGCAAAGTTAAAACTATTTTTGTGGAATCTGTCATTAGTGAGTTGATGAGGTGAGCGCTGAGGGGGGAAAAAATAATAGTGCCGACGTGATTTGACCCCATTTCCTGTTTTTTTTTTTTGCCGGACTCCATTTTATGTTTTGTGCTATACGACGCGGGGAGAGCGCCTCCTCAGTGTGAGATTTGCGTCATATGTGCAGAAGTATCAGGACACCCTCGTTTTAAATGTACAGGAGCATTTACAGGTTTCGGTGTCCTTTAAAAGACAGATTTTTTGATTTGGAGGTCAGACACTGATGTTGGGCAGAAAGACCTGGTTTGCCGTCTTCCACGGGGCAGTCATGGGCTTGGGGTTAAGGAACCAACCGTGTGACCCAAAGGTCCCCGGTTCAATTCCCGGTCCCACTGAGTACCACGGCTGAAGTGTCCATGGTCAAGGCACCTGACCCCAATTGCTCCCCGCCGCCCACCGCTACCAGTGTGTGTGTACATGTGTGTGTTGGAGGACAAATTCCTCAAAATAGGCAAAATAAATCACGTTATCATCCCAGTTGATCCCAGAGGTGTTTGATGGTGTTGATGTCAACCAATCACAAACCAAACCTACCCGACTGTTTTATAGACCTGACGTTGTGTCCTGTGACACGGCCATAGAACAGAGTACGACCTTTCCCCCCCACTGTTCTACATCCCTCATTCCTCAAACGATCCCTCAATTCAATCCTTCACCTGTTTCTCCATCATTCTGTATAGTGTACGTGCACACAATCTAAATCTGATATCTTATTTTTAAGACATGTACGCCGTCATAAGGAGACACCTGAATTATAGAGAGGGTTCTTCAGACTGATAATTACTGAGAACAGTGTTGAATAGAGAGATCAGTGTCGGGGCCGCCACAGTTTTTGGTAATGGATATATAACAGATTGAAGGTATCGTAGACTGTTAACAGGTTTATATATGATCTGTGAATAAAATAAATCTGGGCTTAAGATATGTGATGGGATTAATGTCCCGTAATCCCCTGACCACACATGTTAATACATGCTGTACATGGGGATGGACAGGAGAACGAATGGACCTAAACATGTGTGTGTGTGTGTGTGTGTGTGTGTATATAATATATAATATAAAATATATATAATAATAATAATAATAATAATAATAATAATAATAGTAGCCATATATATATATATATATATATATATATATATATATTGTTATTGACAGCGAACGGCGGCACCTCTCTGTTGTTTAATTCCGTATATATTCGTGGAGGTTCTTTGCTCAGGGAAAGAATCTGGTGAGATTAGAAAGTATTCTTTCCCTCGCCACAGGCCTAAGCGTCGGGATCCATATCCGAACCGAACCCCTGCCGTTCCCTCGCTCTGCTCTTTCCCCAATCTCATGTGAGTGATATGCCCTGTGGCAGGCGGATATATTGGCCTCGGTGTATATGTATGTGTGTGTGCCCTGCGTACCCCCCGCCCCCGGGTCGCGGATAAACCGTAACCCGATTTGCCTTCCTGCTGTAGCTTTTTCTTAATTTTATTTTTTTTTCCTTCTGCTGACAAAAATTACATTTTTATGTTTTTATGTGTGATTGAAAACGGAGGCGAGATGATTTCCACGTCCTGGCTTTGGTTCTGAAATATAAACTGAATTAGATGTTTGCGTATCGACGTAATTTAATTTAGTGTCTCTAAATCATCACCTACTAACTACACTGTTCATTAATTTTATTTCTATCGTACTAAACCCTGATGAATCAGACATTAAATCAGACTCAGCTTAACATTAACATTTAGAACTTTACATCCAGCCATCATCTTCCATTTATCCTCTATTAGGGTTTGGGGGGGGGGGGGTTCCCCATGCCCATCCAGGGGAGAACGTTTCGTGCACTAGGCAGATACACCCAGGACAAAGCTATATATATATAGAGACACACTTTATATGGGGCAATTTAGAGAATTCAGTTGACCTTGATCCATGTTTTTTTGGACTGTGGGAGGAAACCAGAGAACCCGGAGGAAATCCACACAGACATGGGGAGAACATGGAAACTCCACCCAGATTGGGAATCAAACCGGGATCCCCTTAAGTACTTTACACATGATATAATTTAGTATTTAATCAGTTAAATACCTGGTTTGATTCTTAGGGTTATCAGTCCCTTAATGTGTTGACTATATAAGAAAAGTGTTAAACCAAACATTAAAAGCTGGGGATCATTGTAGATGCATGAACACACGCCCTGGTATTTATCTATATACTGTGTGTATAAACAGAATCAATTGCAGGAGGTTGATTCAGAATAAAACCGGCCGCTCCGTCGGGATTTGGGCGTTTCAGACGACAGATTCATCACGATGGACTCGGGGCTGACGCTCAGAGAGGAATACAAAACCCATTTTAAAGGCTTTACCGCGCCCTCAGAATTTTGTTCCCTGCATTATTAAGAAGTGGAAAGTCCATGTTTCAACAGCTTGTCGAAATCGGGCCTCCCCTCCGAGGTGGAGGAGTACGGCAGAGGATATCAATCCTGAAAGTTACCCCCCCCCCAAATAAAACAACAGAAAATAACCTCAGACTGAAACCCGGGCTTCATCGCATGGCGACAGGAAACAATAAACGAAAAAAAAAAAGTTTGAATGCCACGCGACCAGATTGGGTCAAAAAGAAGTCCCGGCATCATGTTTGGTACAGGATTCCACCCATGATGCATGTTATATACTGTAAAGCACGGTGGTGGCAGCGCAGTGTTGGGGGCATGTTTTGTTTTTAGAGAGAAGCAGGCAGGAAATTTAATTTTAAATTTGTTAATGTTAAAAAAAACATGATGCCCTCAGCTCAACAGATGACGGAAATGATGATGGGCAGGTTGTGTTGTGTTAAGGTCATTAAGCAGCAAAAAGGGAAGGGATAGGAAGTAAAAAGGCACCCTGAATAGACCATGTAATTGTCTGCAATAGACAAATTGTCTGCAAAACTCACAAACACAAGTCGATAGAGCAAGATGTTGTGCTGTGCATCACCTTATGAGATTTGCTTTCCATTGAAAACGTTTTTAACACAGAATCTGTAAAAAATATTAAAATAATGAGCGCGGAGGGTGATGCTAACGGGTTTGAATATTATGCTGTAATAGAAACAGAACGACGGCGTTTCAATTCGAGTGTAATGATTTTTTTTATGCGTACATGCGGTCGCTCTATGTGTGCGGAATTGCGTTGCTACAGCGGTTCTCCTGTTTTAATCGCTCTCGGTTACTGGGCTGTTGGAGAACGTAAAAGCCGCCGCTCGTTTCTCGTGAGCCTGCATCGCAGAACTCGCAGTGCGTTCCGTCTGAGTGAAACGTTCTGATTTTAAACTGTAATGTCTTCGTTTTACAATGAATACAACCAGCAGAAACATAACATCCACCAGCCCCTCGTTCCCCCAAATCGCACGTTTATGCAAATCGTTACGCGTGTTATTTTTTCTTTGTTTGTAAGGGGGCGACGTGCTGAAGTTACGGCTTACTCTGTATTGAGGAACGAATTATAAACAAGTGGCTTAGTGGTTTAACATGTTCTCCTCTCAGGGCTGGGGATTCCCGGTTGGAATCGAATCTGGGTGGAGTTTCCATGTTCTCCCCATGTCCACGTGGGTTTCCTCCGGGTTCTCCGGTTTCCTCCCACAGTCCAAAAACATGGATCGAGGTCAATTAAGTTCTCCAAATTGCCCCATATAGAGTGTGTCTGTGTGTGTGCCCAGTGATAGATTGGCGCCCTGTCCTGGGTGTATCTGCCCAGCGCCCGAAACGTTCTCCCCTGGATGGACATGGGGAAACCCCCCCCATCCTGACCCTAGTCTAGGCAACTTTTATTTTAATTAATAGCTTCTTTCTTGGTATTCGTTGAGCACCAGTGGTATGTCGCACGGTTCACTTCGCCTTAAAGGGATTGGGGGCAGATTGTCCTCAGGGTGCAAAACACTGAAGGTAAAGAGCTACAGGGTTAATAGTGTAGCGCCACATGGTTCTCCCCCTCAGTTTGTTGCTTTTTTAGTTTTTGCTGGAGATCTTGGCTTGTTCTGGGAATCGGTGCAGGTTTTTGCCATTGAATCGAAGTTGTGGAGGCGGTTGTAAAGTTTCCAGACTTGTGGTGAATGCTTTCTGCAACATTTTGGACTCTGTGAAGTCCGCCCTTGATGTCGGATGAGAGAACCCGGCTCACGGTCTGCGCCGCAGTTCCTCCCAACGGGATCAGATTTTTTTTTTTGGGAGGGGGTTTATCTCAGGGCTCTGTGAAGTCCATCCACACCAAACCGACCCAAACGTACCATCATGCTCCAGGGCATGTATTAAAGTAGACAGATCTATGGCTACTATTTTTATAAATTTTTTATTTTTATTGTATTTTTATTATTATATTATTAAGTTAGCCATAGTTTTCACTTCTTCACATGAACTTTGCAACCTGCCACCACATGAGGCAAACCTGGAGCAGTTGATTAGTCCCTCAGTTTTAATGGGCTGGTTTTCAGCTTCCAACAGTTTGAGGAAGGCCCTAACACGCGAGTTATGTTATAATGGCTTTATTAGGGGGCGGCACGGTGGCTTAGTAGTTAGCATGTTCTCCTCTCAGCACTAGGGCTTCAATCCCAATCTGGGTGGAGTTTAAATGTTCTCCCCGTGTCCGTGTGGGTTTCCTCCGGGTTCTCCGGTTTCCTCGCACAGTGCAAAATCATGGATCAAGGTCAATTGAATTCTCCAAATTGCCCCATATAGAGTGTGTCTGTGTGCGTGAGTGTGTGTCCAGTAATAGATTGGCGTCCTGTCCTGGGTGTATCTGCCCAGCGCCTGGGACGTTCTCCCCAGGATAGGCATGGGGACCAACCCATGACCCTAATAGAGGATAAAGTGGAAGATAATAGTGGATGGATGGGTTTGATTAGGAGAACGTGATGGACTAACTTGTAGCCTTGACCTCGACACCATTAAACCAATCAAGAACATGATTGTGAGCCTTCGGTCCAACATCAGTGTCTGACCTCGGGAACCGTTCCCACAGACTCGCTCCAAACTCAACACCGACCCATTCTCTAATTAATCTGAAGATTGTCAGACTATATGACGTACCTGAGCTTAAACTCAGACTTACTAAAGCCATGACAATGGGTTTAAATCTGATTAAATTTTGAGCGTTCTGGAAATCGAGGTATAGAAAAATCAATTGAATTGATGAGAGAAGAACAAGAGTCTGATCCAGAACAAGCTCAACGGACAATCCAACTGCAGCTTCATGCAAACGTGTCGCCCGGGGGGCGCTCTGTGTGAAAAATCCACTTGGCCATGGAGGGCATGGCGGTGCCCAAAATGGCAGAGTACCCTGCCAGATGCTTTGTCACCTGGCCTGCAGGTCAGTCGCGCTGCCAGAGCAGCGGGAGGCAAAATCAAGACATGGATTTATTTTATGGTAACCGCCATAAACAGCAGACAATCAGAACCTTGAGCTTCTTAGGTCCGTATGAACCAACCTGACACCATATTGGAAAAAATTAACCCCTGAGTCTGTTGGCTCGTCCTAAATGTTGGATTGATCCAATATTAGTGTGAGATTGAGCTAATTAAACTTAGAAACACTATAAATTTAATTGTTTTACATCCATCTGAAGCAGGGATTCCAATAATAGGGAATCTACAGCAGTGTGTGTTTATTACGGTTCCACTCGCTGCGTTTTCTTTAATATTGCCTGTAGACACCGGAGGACGGGGCGAGGTGCTCGCGAACGCGGTGGTTGATGAATACGGTGAGAACGAAGCGCTGGCGGCGTGCGCCCAGAGCCGTGCGGGGCAGCCGTTTGTGTTGGCAGCGATTATTTACCTTGTTTATTCTGTGCCTCGATTTTATTACCTCCTCTAAAGTAATTGAATGTAGACATACTAGTTTTATTGTCGGTCTCTCTTAAAGTGATAATTGAACGGAGGAAGCCTACAAATCTCTCCTGATCGCCCCCCGATGGTCTAACGGCGCAAAATTAACAACAAACCATTCGGTTCTCGACGTTATCGTAGGGTTTTTTCCTCTGAAGACAGACAGCATTGTAGATAAAGTATTTTTTTTACTAACTGCATCGCCGCGGTGCGCTTTAAAACCATCGTTACACGCCCCATGTGCAGGGACGTCTCCTGTTTAAATTTTAACAAAGATATCAGCAGCAGGGTCGGAAGTCATCTTTAAATCTCTTCCAACAATTATTTTGAGGTCAAATTGAGACCGATCTGAGAACTCCTGTTGGAGATTTCTGAAAATGAAGGTCTTCGTGGAATCATTTAGGAATTACTAACAGGGACGTTCAGACCGAGAACGTTGACTATGCGGTTTAATGTTTTTGGAAGGCTATCAAAGGATAATGAAGAGGAACCCCCCCCCCCCCCGGGCTCGAGTTAAAGGTTTTAAACATGAAGAACTGTACATATGGTTGTAGTTCCACTTCATCTCGCACCAGCTTTGCACTGCGGGCCCATCCTGAACCAAGTGTGTGTTTTCCCTGAAGGAGACCGTGTTTATGGAGTCAGAACCGAGTTTAATGAATAAAGCTGTAAAGAAGACAACGACGCCAACCGGGGGTGATGAACCGGTGCTTGGGTCCAGCGTGCCAGCGCTGTTGACACTTTTACACAGATTCCAGGATTCCAGATTGAAGGTGGAACCAGATCTCCAGTGTATGTTTGATGAATGCTCTGGTACTCTGCATTTTTTAGTTTGAAATAATATCCTCGTGGAACTGGACTCTTCTGTCCCCGGAACCCTGCTCTGTATCTCCAATCTTTGGTTCTGGATTGGTAGCCAAAGGACACATGACAACAGAACAAAGAGCGTGTTCTCCCTGTGCCGTCTGCTCAGCAGGGGACCGTGTAGAGAACCCGACACTGTCATCCTGATTTAGCAAATGCTTCATCTTTGGCTTGTTCGAAGCCTCGTACAAACACGCTTAACCCATTTCGGGCTGGTTCTTCGCCTGTCCGTGGTGTTTAACACACTATTCTCCATCCTGCTGAAATCCGAGCGGGCCCGCGGTGGAACCCGGGTCAAATTTGGGTGGCGGATGAGGTTGACGGTGGATTGTACAGGTGTGCGACCGAACAGGTACTGCGCGTGTTAGTAGGGCTGTTCTAATGGAGGTGGCTCGGCTCACCGGTTCCCCACCGAGAACAGAGGAGGCCCGGCTCCGGCTCCTTTCACCTTCGTGGCGATTAGGATCGATTCTATCGACCTCCAGCCGCCACTCAGCGGGGTCTCTGAAGTCAGTGGGCTAGTTTGCCGGCGTCTCGCGGCGCTCGGCGGCGAAACAAAAAAAGACCCGCTATAACCATAAAGACGGAAGGATATACATCAGGAATCTATATCTTCAAATCCTTTTGGTTCTGTAGGTTCGCTCTGACTTGTTCTATGTTCTCTGATTAAACGGCTCCTCCACCATACATACCAGTGGCGATGGGGACAGTTTCCTGCCGTCTGTCTGCCGTATATCCCTTTATGTATTTATTTTTATTTGATAAATGTTTCTTGAGGCATGGTGGCTTAGTGGTGGCATGTTCTCCTCTCAGTGCTAGGGATTCCCGGTTCAAATCCCAATCTGGGTGGAGTTTCCATGTTCTGCCCGTGTCCGCGTGGGTTTCCTCCGGGTTCTCTGGGTTCCCCCCACGGTCCAAAAACATGGATCAAGGTCAGTTGAATTCTCCAAATTGCCCCATATAGAGTGAGTGTGTGTTCAGTGATAGATTGGCGTCCTGTCCTGGGTGTATATTCCCAGCGCCCGAAATGTTCTCCCCTGGGTGGACATGGGGAACCCCTGCGACCCTAGTAGAGGTTAAAGCGGATGATGATGGATGGATATTTCTTGAGGGTCCTCCGGGATGTGTTGGTCTTTCGTGTTGGTCTTTCGATCAGAGCATGCACTCTCTTATAAAGGTAAGGTGCTTAGTGACAGATTTCGGGGTGTGAGGTAGCATTTAGTGGCGTTTTGATGTACGGAGGGTGGGAGGGGGGTTTTGAACAGAACATGAGGAGAGGAAGCTGGTCGTGTGTTCTTCCAGCCTCGGGGTTGGGCTCCCGCTTCCCCTCGCCTGTGTTTTTTTATTTATTTATTTATTATATATTTTTTTCCCGCTCGCCTTGCGCTACCTAAGGCCAGGCTTCAAAAGAGCACATCAAACCACCTGCCTTTGTGCCGAGCAACATCATATTTAATGCACATGCACCACCACGCCAGCCCGAAGAAGTCATCTTCTTCAAAGGTCACCCTCGCCCGTCCGGCGTAGTGGCCGAGGCATGAAAATCAAAGAGGAATATTTAAAATGCCACACCTTTACGCCATGCTGCTGCGCTGTTTTTGTTGTTTTTGTGACTGGGAAGCATGGAAGCAGGTCTTCAGTAATGTTTCCATTTCTATGAAGGTACTGAATGGAACCTGGATTTCTATTGGACCGGCGGTCCTGCAGGACGTCCTTAATGAACTTCTATAGCTTTCAATTGTTAAATACGGGTCACATGATCACCACACAGTCTGTACATGGCTGTCCTACACTTTTGATGCTCAAGTCCCCCACTGAACCTCGGTCCTCACAAGATTTCATCCTTAAAACATCAACATAACGGGGAGTTTTCTCTTGCCGCTGTCTCTCGGTCTTGCTCTTTGTGGGTTTAAAGACTCTGTAAAGCTGCTTTATGATGATGTACTGTTGTAGAAAACACTCTATAAATAAATTTCTTAAACTTCGTTGAACAAAACGCTCCTCATAACTCTGTAAAGCTGCTTTGTGACGATGTATTATTGTAAAAAAGCACTATATAAATATATTACTAGGACATGGGTACCCCCCTCCCCCACCACGTGATTCTATTCAAATCTCAGCGCTGCCTTTTGCGTTATGAACCGCTGGGATAGGATTCAACCCTATATAAATAAATGACTTGAACTTGATGCACACGACATCATCAGTCCGCTGTGGATGGGACGTTAAGACGTTTAGTCTTAAATAAAAATATGGGGTTCGCTCACTGTGCCGTTTCTCTTGATTGACACCGGCGTTACGCCACAGCACGCGACAGCCGCTGGTCCCGGTTATACCTCTAATCACCAGATGGCAAAGTGCGGCCCTGGTGCCAGAGTATCTGTGCAGAAGTTTGCTCTGAATTGGCCGTGGCGCTCTGCTTCTTCATTAGAGAATGACAAACACAATTTGCGGCCATTTTCTCACCCCATACTCTGGGTGTCGGGACTCATGAAGGCCTGTAACTGCTGAAGGTAAATCCACGGCGTGGCCAAACGTCGGGGCGTGTTGCCAACGTGCGAGCATATGTAGCTCGTGAGGAGGCAAGGGCCTGCGGCGATGTCGTTCTGCGCTCCCGAAAACATGCACGGATCGATATCCCGGGGTTGTAGAACACGTGCCCCGATATGTTTTTGATTATTCATTGAATTTGATTTAGTGCACTTAAATTATTCGGACCAAAGAATGTGTGTACCTCATTATTAAATGCATTATTGATTGCAGTGAAGTGTAATAGCGCTGCCGCAGCCTACAGAGGCTTTTCAGACAATCACTGGCACTAAAAATAAACTAAAAGCCGTTATAAAGGATGTACGGTATTTATTTATGGTTTTCTTCGGGTTTTCTGATGACAGGCCAAGGTTTTTTTTTTTTTGCTCTCCTGATTATTTGTGCGGCACATGGAGGTGATCGTTGGTCCTGATCAATTCAAAAAGAAACTGTTAAAATCCGATGTTTATAAAACCTAAACCTATTTTTTTAGCTTGGTTTTGACAGAAAAAGCGTTTTTAACTTTTATTTGGTCTGTACGAATCAGTTAGATGTTGGGATTATTTGTACAGTTATTATTCGTAACAGGTCTATGTGTGTGTGTGTGTGTTCATAGTCTTTCGTTGTTAAAATTGCAGTACGTATATTATTTGTGTTATTATTCATATAATTTTAATTTTTTGGGATAATTGTTATTATTAAGGCGGCACGGTGGCTTAGTGGTTAGCACGTTCGCCTCTCAGCTCTAGGGATTCCCGGTTCGAATCCCCATCTGGGTGGAGTTTCCCTGTTCTCCCCGTGTCTGCGTGGGTTTCCTCCGGGTTCTCCGGTTTCCTCCCACAGTCCAAAAACATGGAACAAGTTAATTGAATTCTCAAAATTGCCCCCTATAGTGTGTGTCTGTGTGAGTGAGTGTGTGCCCAGCGATGGATTGGCGCCCTCTCCTGGGTCTATCTGCCCAGCGCCCGAGACGTTCTCCCCTGGATGGGCATGGGGAACCCCACCGCG
>JAFMOD010000556.1:417324-449050 GCA_019802435.1 Corydoras maculifer | reverse complement strand
CCTCCGGGTTCTCCGGTTTCCTCCCACAGTCCAAAAACATGGAACAAGTTAATTGAATTCTCAAAATTGCCCCCTATAGTGTGTGTCTGTGTGAGTGAGTGTGTGCCCAGCGATGGATTGGCGCCCTCTCCTGGGTCTATCTGCCCAGCGCCCGAGACGTTCTCCCCTGGATGGGCATGGGGAACCCCACCGCGACCCTAATAGAGGATAAGCGGAAGATAATGAATGAATGAATGAATGTTATTATTAACACGTTAACACGTTTAAAATATAGATGATTCCTGCAGTGACACCTTTCTGCCAAAGAGGGCACCGCTGGCTAGCATCCCCAACAAAAACATTGTACTGCAGTTTTAATCCAACCGCAAACCTTCATCACATTAAAACTCATTCATATTAAAGGTGAAATGTGTTTGATTTAAACCTTTAACTCTGTCTTTTTTCTTTTCTCAGCTCTGTTTGGAAACCCCGCAGATGAGTTTTAATGATAACGAAGTCCGGCTTGTAAAGAGAGACGTAGAGAAAAGACGTTCCGTTAGATTTTCCACTGTACATTCAAACGAACAATGACCAACATCTTCAAAATAAAGCGCGGCGTCAATTATAATGGAAATAGATTTAATAAACAGACTTATTTATAGCTTTATTAGTTTATTTATTTACATCAGCAGAAAGTTTGAGCTTTAGGTTGTAGTAGGTTAATTATGATTCCCATCGAGTGTCAACAATAATAATATGAACTCTTTCTGTTCCGTCAACTTATATTATATTATATTAAAATTCTTTTTTAAATCACGATGATATTTTTTCAACTAAGCTGCAAGTGACACCACTGTTATTATATATAACCAATCAGAGTGCAGTAGGGCTGGCGTTTTGAATAAAAGGGTCTCCCTTCACACTCAGCAGATTTGGTTGAACTCATGCTTTTAGTTCCAAAACTGTTCATTTTATCAGATCTGTAACCTGAAACCAACATTTCTTACCATCAATTGCACATAAGGTTCTTGCAATCAGTCTTTTGCAGTGGATTTGGGATCTTTGGTGTTAAAACTGTTAAAGTCTACAAATCTTAAAACTCACATTTAACGTAAACGAAAAAAAGTATTAACAATTCACATTAAATTATTAAATTATTTATTTTTAGTATAAAAGTTTCGCAAATAGAACTTTTGGCTTTGTTTTTAGAATTTGGTTATTTATTATTATTATTATTATTATTATTATTATTAATAATAATAATAATAATAATAATAATAATAATAATAATAATAATAAATATTTTTAATAAAAAAGTCTCTATATTACAGAACCGGTTCTCTTTACTATTAGAGATGGTTCCTTAGTTTTTATTTCATTTAAACCCTGATGTGGCTGGAAGCTTCTGCAGGTGTCACTTTAGGTTTTGGATCAGATGGAACTTGGTACTGGAAGCTTTTCCGTTGCGATACCGACAGTTCGTTCTGTTTGTCAAACCTCTGAATACTGAAAGTTAACAAACACATTCATTATGAAACCTTCCATCGTTGCGTCTGTCTGTGCAGTGGAAAGTTCTCGAGTTTAGAAGGTCAGACTTTGGAACCTGAAGCCTTAAGTTTAGATAAATACGCAGGTCTGATGTGAATCAGCAAAAGAGGTTCTGCTAACACTGACGTTGACTAATCACTCTTCTTTCCCTGATCACCAAATCCTCTCTCTCTCTCTCTGTATCTCTCTCTCTGTATCTCTCTGTCTCTCTCTCTCACTCTGTTTTTCCATTTGCTTTAGTGCCCTGCACCATCGCAGTGCAGGAAACGCTCCATTCTTCTCTCTCTCATTCTCTTCATGCCTCACTCGTCTCTCTCTCTCTCTCATGTGGGTACATGTCAGCCTGGAATTGTTTCTTGGTTTTAAAACCAAGCCTCACAGCACGGCTCTCTCAGATACCAGATGAGTCTTAATACCATTACAATGTGCAAAGATACAAATAACGATCATAAAGACGGCGCCGCAAACGACCAAAACAAACTACAACACAACATTTCGAATGTTTGCCGTGACTGTACATTTACAAAACTTAAAACCGAGAGCCCCTCCGGTCGGCAGGAGGAAGGCTCCGGTGCGCTGTGCGTCATGTGCAATTTTTCCTGAGGATTTGGGATTTTTTTTTTTCGGGTCGGCAGTAGCCATGGCAACCGTGAACACAATAACAAGAGTTTGAATGTGCGCCCAGTCGCTCTCCGCTCGCACCCGGAGCCCGACAATCAGAGAGAGACGTTCACGTCTGTCAAAACAGCCCCGCAGGCCTTTTCAACCACATCCTCCTATGCTTCATTTTATTTATTTTATTTTACTATTATTTTTTTCCCCTCCTCAGCCGTCTCTGCCGTGCATCATCCACTACGCCTGTTTTGTTTGCCGAAAACCAAAAAGCCGCATAAATAATTCTGGAGGGTTGCACATAAAGGTGAACGAATGTAGGATTTGAGCGAACGCCGCTGCACGTAATCGCGTCAGGTCTGCGTGAAAGGAACGCCGATCTGTGCGGCCTGAGCCGCGGCCGGCGGTCGGAGCAGCAGAGGCGTGGCTGGTATCTGGGAAAGTTGAGCTGTCGAGCCGTGTTTCCTTGTCTGTGTGCTGAACTCGTTGCCGGGGCGAGAGAGCAGGTTTAACCGTGGCCACTCTTGCAGACATACGAGACACCGGCGCCAAGCCTGTGATGGTCTACATCCACGGAGGCTCGTACATGGAGGGCACGGGGAACATGATCGACGGCAGTGTGCTGGCCAGCTACGGCAACGTCATCGTCATCACACTCAACTTCCGCGTCGGCGTCCTGGGTGAGTCAATTTCATTACTTTTTTTTTTTTTTTACCAGATTCTAACTATAGCTGCCCTGCGATGGACGAGTGACCTGTCACCCTTTAGATCAAATAAACAACTTTTAAAAATGACGGTAGACGGTGGCTTAGTGGTTTAGCATGTTCTCCCCTCAGTGCTGGGGATTCCCGTTTCGAATCCCAATCTGGGTGGAGTTTGCATGTCCTCCCCGTGTCCACGTGGGATTCCTCCGGGTTCTCTGGTTTCCTCCCACAGTCCAAAAACATGCATCAAGGTCAATTGAGTTCTCAAAATTGCCCCATATAGAGTGTATCTGTGTGTGTGTGCCCAGTGATAAATTGCCCCCCCTGTCCTGGGCGTATCTGCCCAGCGCCCAAAACGTTCTCCTAATATAGGATGAAGCGGAAGATAATGGATGGTATATAGGGTGGCACGGTAGAATTCCAATCTGGGTGGAGTTTGCATGTTCTCTCCATGTCCTTGTGTGTTTCCTCCGGGTTCTCTAGTTTCCTCCCTCAGTCCAAAAACATGGATCAAGGTCAATTGAATTTTCCAAATAGCCACATATAGAGTGTGTCTGTGTGAGTGAATGTGTGCCCAACGATAGATTGATGCCCTGTCCTGGGTGTATCTGCTCAGCGCTCGAAACGTCCCCCCCCCCTTCGCAACCCTAGTAGAGGATAATGTTGAAGATAATGGATGAATTTTAGAAGGTTTTAGAAGGTTAACTTTATACCCAAACACCAACATGACCCCCCCTTAGGGCCGAAACCAAAGAAAGCCATGAAAAATTACAGAGATGAGAATTGGGAAACGTCTTTCAAGCGTGATTTGGTGAGATGGCCTCGGTCCGTACAAAGACGCCGTTGACTCTGTGGCTGTAAATGAGCGGCGCGGTGGAAGGCAGGGGATCAGATAAGCTTAGCGCCTTTGTCCCGTGAAGCAGAATTTAGGAACCACCACCCCCCCTTCCCCTTGCATTCCGCAGATGTAATTGAAATTCAGGATGGAAAGAACCATTCGCTTTGGAGAATAATAAATAAATAAAACAGCATTAATGCAGAACGAGCAGCGTTTTAATTAGACGGCTCTGAGGACGAGCAGGGGACGGGTTTAGAGTTCGACGATATAATGTAGTGAGAAGAGACAAGAGATGAGACACACACACACACACACGCATGTGTGTTTCTTGCAGGCCATGTTAATTAAAGGTTCCCAGTGTCTACAGACTGTCATACTAAGAGTTGTACTAACTTTATTTATTTATATTTTATATCCGTTTATATTTTAGCAGTTTACTATTGCAGGTGTTTTCTGAAACGCTTTCAGATTTGTTTTACAAAGACAACCTTGTCATGTTTGTTGAGACCGCAGTAATAGAGAGCACATTAAGCACTAATTTGCCCCTGGGTGACACCTACAGGAGCCTGAGCCACAGAGTTCGTCCTCGTTAGCAAGAAATCCATGATTAGTGATGTCTGCCTTTCACTCTGGATGACCTCTGTGAGGTCCGGCACCGATGTTGGACGGGACGACCTGGCTCACCACCTTCATTCATTGGATGTGATCGACCTCGGGGCTCTTTGTGGGGTCGGTTACATTCTCTTACCCACAGCTTTAAGACCTTCCCCAAACTTTTCAGAACACCTTCATTTGATGACATTGCTGTGACCTCAGTTACGTTGCGTGGGTTTGTTTACGTATTTTCTACTACAATTAAACGACGGGTCGCGGCACAGTGGCTTAGTGGTTAGCTCGTTCGCCTCTGGGGGTTCCCGGTTCAAATCCCAAACTGGGTGGAGTTACCATTTTCTCCCCGTGTCCGTGTGAGTTTCCTCCGGGTTCCCCGGTTTCCTCCAACAGTACAAAAACATGGATCAAGGTCAATTGAATTATCCAAATTGCCCCATATAGAGTGTGTCTGTGTGAGTGAGTGTGTGCCCAGCGATGGATTGGCACCCTGTCCTGGGTCTATCTGCCCAGCGCCCGAGACGTTCTCCCCTGGATGGGCATGGGGAACCCCACCGCGACCCAAATAAAGGATAAAGCGGGAGATAATGAATGAATGAATGAATAAACAACGGGTCGTGATCAGCGCCATTGGTTGTGTTTTGCGTTAGTTAGTTAGTTACAGAAAGATGCCGTCCAAATTGTCCGCTCCACACGTCCTCGGCTGTAAATTGGAACGCCGATGTCTTTGAACCGACGTCGGGATCGTAAATGTCACCGCAGTGGAGTGGCAAGTGAAACGAAGACCCCTGCGCCTCCCCGCCCGGTTTTTGCTTCTCCAGCCCTGTCATCGTATCTCTGATAGAAGCAGTAATTATTGCTTCAAAGGGTCAGCCTGGTCTCCCCCGGGGCTCCATTTGGAAAGCTTCAGATCCGAGCCCTTCCCCATTTAGATGAATGAGAATTCATTACAGGTTTAATGTTTAATTACGAAAGCCGGGAAGCTGGCGGAGCCGCCTGATGCCACCGCCTGCGTACGGGTAATTAAAAATGCCCATTCCCAGACCCAAGGACACCACCTTGTCTTTGTTGGTCCTGCCGCCCGGTCGATTGAAACGTGTGGACGGTCATGTGAGCGTCTGCGGGGTTACCATAACGATCTCTAATGAACCCCCGTCTGAGGGGAGGATCGTATATCGGCGTTCCGCACGAATCTAATTAGTCGCCATTTCTCCAGCGCACGTCTCAGCGTTCCGTTTTCAGGAGAGCATGGCGTCGCGGTTAGCTGCTCACGCGGTCCACGCTGAATCATAGAATTTTTTCTCAATTCGATATATAAAACATAAAAAATCCCATTTTGCAAACAGCAGCTAAGTCAATAAGCGGGAACCTTGACACGACGTGGACCTCGACGTCCAGCACTTATAAAGAGGAACCGCAGATAGTCCTGGTTGCCAAGGCTGCCGAACACGCGCCGGAGCCGTGTACGTGACTCAGAGCCGGTTGAACTCTTTAACTGCAGAAATCAAATCATCATCATGTTTACGCAACCAAATTTCAAAACTTATCAATAAAAAAAATACAACGTTCTGTAGACTCTCAATCTGCATGACACGGCGGCTTAGTGGTTTAGCATGTTCTCCTCTCAGCGCTGTAGGGGGGGTTTTCCTAGTTCGAATCTCAATCACGGACTCTGTTGTGTTTCTGTATTGTTTTGAATTTGCCCATCGTGGGACGAATACAGGTCTATCTAATCTTCACTTATCTTATGCAGCGCTTTGGCATGTTCTCCAAACACAAACCAGCTCGTCTGGACTCGAACCACATGACGTTCATTTGGTTATAAGTAACAAAACAACTTTTTTTTTTGAACAATTAAAAAAACAAAACAAAACAAAAAAAAAAACAATTCCCTAGTTCCTCAGCTTAGTGGTTTAGCATGTTCTCCTCTCAGCGCTGGGTATTCCCGGTTCAAATCCCAAACTGGGTGGAGTTACCATTTTCTCCCCGTGTCCGTGTGAGTTTCCTCCGGGTTCCCCGGTTTCCTCCAACAGTACAAAAACATGGATCAAGGTCAATTGAATTATCCAAATTGCCCCATATAGAATGTGTCTGTGTGAGTGAGTGTGTGCCCAGTGATAGATTGGCAACCTGTCCTGGGTCTATCTGCCCAGCGCCCGAAATGTTCTCCCCTGGATGGGCATGGGGAATCCCACCTCCCCCCCCGCGACCCTAATAGAGGATAAAGTGGAAGATAATGAATGGATGGATGAATGTAATCTCTCAATCACAGCCTTTTATCTCGACCTCAAGTTCCTTTATTCATAGAACGCTGGTGGATGGTGGGGTAGCTCAGTGGTCGGGGTGTTGGGCTGTCAATCAGAAGGTTGTGGGTTCAAATCCCAGGTCCGCTGAAGTTACCCATGTGACTCCTTGAGCAGGACCCTTAACCCTCATTGCTCCGGGGGGTGCTGTGGCCGGCCCTGTGCTCTGATTCAGTTGGGATGTTCGTGAGTCGCTTTGGATAAAATTAGAACTCGAAAATTAGAACTAGGTCAGTTCAGTGAGGTCGTCCTGACAGGACTGACTGAAATCCAGGTTCTGTCCGGCGACTAACGTTGCCACAGTGATCTGTCAGCGTTACAGAGAACAGACAACGGCTCAAAGAAAACATACGAAAAGCAGTTAGATCTGCTGAAGCTCATTAATTATGTAGCAGAGAGTCAGATGTGAACCCTTCATTGATGTTGATATTTTGGGGAAATCATAAAACCCCCATTCTCAAAACTCTGGAGTAAACGGGCGTATTGTGGCGGCGGCGGGATGATGATGACGATGATGATGTGGAAGCGTTTTGAAATGAATTTTCCTCCTGAAATTTTGCAAACCCTCATAATGTGAATTAAACAGGCCCTAATTCGGAAGCAGACCGCCTTCATTTACGTTTAAATTGTTTGAAATGGTTCCTGAATTCTTAATCAGGCTATTGCATAATAATTAGCTCGGTTGGCCCCAGGACTCCTGATGGGGTGGGGGAGGAGACGGGGGGGGGGGGGAATGGCCGTGAAAAATGTCTTTGTGGTTTATTAGTTTCATCTCACAGCGAGTTTGGGGAGCTCGTCTTTAATTTGGGTGAAATGTGTTAACACAACAGGTTCTCACGTCGTACGCCGGCGTTATGGACGGACCAGAAACCTGCGTCGCGTCCTGAGAATCAGAGTGCAATAAAACCACTAAAAAACTAATACAGCCCCCCCACCCTGCTGGCCCTGATTCTGATCCGTTCCTGTAACAGAACCCGCTTCATGCATCGGGGTCCCTCATCACGTGACATCAAAGCAACACGGTGCTAAAGAAGGACGCGTTCTAATCGTGCGTTCTAAACATTTGTGTTCATTGAGCGAGAGCACGCTGTTTCATACTAATTTAGTTCGTTTGTTTTCGCCGTGTCACCCGGTGAGTCGATGTCGAGGACGCCGCAAGGTTTAGACTCTTGTGTTTCTGTATTGTGCTTTGGCATGTTCTCCATCTGAAGATTCATTCAGGACACGCCAAACACAAACGAGCTCGTCTGGACTCGAACCACATGGCCTTGATTTAGTTTAAAGTAACAAAACAATTGTTTTTAACATTTAAAAAAACACGTTGACTTAGTGGTTTAGCATGTTCTCCTCTCAGCACTAGGTATTCCTGGTTCGCGTGTTTTTTTTGTTGTTTGCATGTTGTCCCTGTGTCCGCATGGGTTTCCTCCGGGTTCTCCGGTTTCCTCCCACAGTCCAAAAAACATGGATCAAGGTGAATTGAATTGTCCAAATTGCCCCATATAGATTGTTTGTGCGTGATTGAGTGTGTGTCCAGCGATAGACTGGCATCCTGTTCTGGGTGTATCTGCCCAGCGCCCGAAACGTTCTCCTCTGGATGGGCATGGGGAACCACCCCCACACGACCTTAGTGGATAAATGGATGATAGAACATCCAGTCACACATCATTTACCTTCATTATCATCGTCAAACAGTTTGGGGAAGATCCAAACCCTAAAGCCCTAGGCACAACATAAGGTCCAACACCTATTGGGATGAACTGGGACCTCGATTACAAAGCCATTTTCTCTGCTCCTCCGTCGGGGCTGATATTTTGAATGCTGCTCGCAGTCCAGTTCTGTGATGGTTCGATGGTTCTGTACGTTCCGTCGTATCGTTGCCAATTCCATTTCAAGCTCCGACGGAATCGATACCTTTAAAGAACGGGGTACATGCTCTTTGTCTCATGATAAAGACGTGCACATCAAAGCCGTTCCTTAAACATCAAAGTCCGACATGATGAGCGCCTTCCATTCGGGTCAACGACTTTGTTTAGTCCGTTTAATATCAGCTGTTCGGCTGAAGTGGAGAACGCGCGTTCCAGCGACGCGGTGGTGTGGAACGCTCATTTGTGTGCTGCTTTTTTATTTATTTATTAATTTATTTTTTATTGATGTAAATCATGTTTGTTAATGAGATGTTGCTTCCTCACAAACGAACGTCCGCTCTTTGATGTTTTCAGCCAAGTGCATCGCCGTATCGGACGAGGACATTTCTTGATTGGTTAAGCCCGTTCACTTCTTTATTTATTTACATTTATTTTAAACAAATACTAATGACCTTTTAATCACGTCGCCCGAAATCAGAGTGAGTATGAAGGATGCTTTGAAATCCCGCCACACACCGAAAACAATATGATTTAATGATTGAGTTTAATTAATTTAATTTAGTACGAACTGAAGTTTGAGTTTAGGATTAATTTAGCAAGACGGCAGCATGACGTTCTGATAGGCCTCGCAGTTTCGGGGATCCAGGCTCGAATCCCGATTTGGGTGGAGTTTGCATTTTCTCCCCGTGTCCCACAATCCAAAAACATGGATTCAAGTCAAATTTATATGCTCCAAATTGCCCTATATAGAGTGTGTGTGTGTGAGTGTGTGTCCAGCGATAAATTGGTGTCCTGTCCTGGGTATATCTGCCCAGCACCCAAAACGTTCTCCCCTGGATGGACCTAAGCACCCTACTCCCCCCCCCCTCCTATCCACGACCCTTGTCGAGGATTTACTGGAGGATAATGAATTAATAAAACGGGCAGCATGGTGGCATAGTGGCGCTGGGGATCCTGCTTCAAATCCTGATCTGGGTGGAGTTTGCCTGTTCTCCCCGTGTCCAAAAACAATGATTCAAGGCTCCAAATTGCCCCTATATGGTGTGTAAGTGAGTAATGGATTGGCACCCTGTCCTGGGTGATCCTGCCCAGCATACAAAATACCCCCCCCACCGCAGTAGAGAATAAAGCAGAAAATAATAAGATAAGAAATAAAAAGTATTTATCTGAATAAATAATATAAGTAAATAAGACCTAAGAACTGATAAGTGAACGCCTGTCTTGGCATTAAAATATATTTTAATTATTTTTTTTTTGTATATTATTCCATTCTTTTTGGGGTAATTAAGCAGAATAGTGTTTTCTTTAATGAGAGTGGACTGTAAGCGTGTGATGGTTCCTCCATTCCATTTTAATGGGGTATGTTTCTGTTATCTCCTCACTCCTGAGTGTTCATTACAAGGTTCAGTGAGAACCCGGAATGCCGTTCTCGTCAGCGTTGTCTTGTCCCTCGGCGGCCGGTACACGGAGCATCCCGCCGTTGGCCAACCTTTCCGTCCACCTCTTACACCCCATCGTGGCTTTGCATCCTGTGATCTCGGTTTGTTCTGTTAAAGGAATACATAAACCCAAAAACGCGATCCGCCCGGGCCCCGGGAAGGGGAATCTGCTTAGTCGGCGTATTGGTGGATTTTCTTCAGTGTGGTGTTCGGAGGATTTTCTTTTTCTCCGCGGAGCGGTGGCTCTAGATGCAGCATCTCGAGTGGATTATCGGGATTTTCCTTTGAACCACGCCGCTCTTCTGCTTCTGCAGACGCCTTAAATAATCCATAGATCTGCACGCAGACCCTGATTACACTCAGAGAGGGATTATCCACACGGCCTCTTCATACGACTGAAGCCTGAGGGGATGTTTTCCGTGCGTTGGTTTCGTATTAACGCACACGTTTTGTGATTACGTTGTGGTTCTGCGTTTCGTTAGTGGCAGCAGTAGCTCTGTTTTCAGCTGTTCAGTCTGAGGTTTGGCATTTTATTCAATTTTATTCGCTTTACGAATAAAAAAATTTATTTTATTTTATTCGCTTTACCAACATGACCTCGTGGTCCTTTGCGCCCCTCAACCGTCACCGCTGCCAAAGTCATTAACATGCACCTGCTGTTTCCTTTATTATCATGGTTTCATGAGCCGGATGGATTTGTATGTTGATAACGTGTTGTAGTTGTGATTTTGGATGCCGTTGCAGCCGGAGGCGGGGGGCGTGTCCGTCGCGATTCGGACGCCGTTCTGGGACCAGAATGCACCTGTTTGGGAAGCATTGCGATCACGTTGTCCCATCTTGTCAAGCAGAGAAGGTCAGCCGTGTGGGAGTCGGGACGTTTTTAGCTGCCTCGGGGGGGGCGGGGGGCGGTGTTGGCGGGAGGTCGGAAAACACAACACGCGTAGAGGCGATGCGAAGCCATACGAGGACGAGAGCATGAGGAGGTTTAAAATACTGAGGCTGCGTTCTACACAAAAGCAAACCTCCAGGGATCTGGAACTCCTCCCACATTTTGACAAGCCTTCCTATTGGTGGCTTATTTCTGTAATACTATGTCACGTGTCATTCGATGGAAATTCGTTAAGTAGTGTCGGTTTTATCAGATCCAGGTTTCACATGAACACCCTCTGAAGTTGGACATTGAAGACAGATACATTGAAATTTACACTAATCTGCTGAATGCAAATTAATGACTTAGGGGTTTAGTATGTTTTCCTCTCAGCGCTATATATATATATATATATTTGGGCGGCACGGTGGCTTAGTGGTTAGCACGTTCGCCTCTCAGCGCTAGGGATTCCCGGTTCGAATCCCCATCTGAGTGGAGTTTCCATGTTTTCCCCGTGTCTGCGTGGGTTTCCTCCGGGTTCTCCTGTTTCCTCCCACAGTCCAAAAACATGGATCAAGTTAATTGAAATCTCAAAATTGCCCCATATAGAGTGTGTCCATGTGAGTGAGTGTGTGCCCAGCGATGGATTGGCGCCCTGTCCTGGGTCTATCTGCCCAGCGCCCGAGATGTTCTCCCCTGGATGGGCATGGGGAACCCCAACGCGACCCTAATAGAGGATAAGCGGGAGATAATGAATGAATCAATAAATATATATATATATAATTATTTATTATCTCCCGCTTTTTCCTCTATTAGGGTCGCGTTGGGGTTCCCCATGCCCGTCCTGGGGAGAACGTTTCGGGCGCTGGGCAGATAGACCCAGGACAGAGCGCCGATCCATCGCTGGGTGCACACTTACTCACACAAACACACTCTATATGGGGCAATTTTGAGATTTCAATTAACTTGATCCATGTTTTTGGACTGTGGGAGGAAACCGGAGAACCCGGAGGAAACCCACGCAGACACGGGTTAATTGAATTCTCAAAATTGCCCCCTATAGAGTGTGTCTGTTTGAGTGAGTGTGTGCCCAGCGATGGATTGGCGTATGTGTGTATATAGTGTGTGTGTGTGTGTGTGTGTGTGTGTGTGTCTAGTGACCCTAGTGAAAAAAATGAATGAATTTATGATGTGTTGGTTAATTCTAATAGAAAGGTTATTTTTGGAACATTACGATAACGCATCTATTATTTTGCTATATTTTTTCCTTAAAAAACGCGTATAGAAACGCTAAAATCAACAAACAGTGTAGCAAACTCGACAGCATCCATTTGTTTACTTACTTATTTATTATTATTTTTTTATTATTGTTTATAATTCCCATCCAAACCACAAGATGGCATTCAGATCCGGTGCACAAGTTCTATCTCGGAGAAACCAGCGGCTCTACGTGCACATGACGGCGCCGTTGCATTGACCTTAAACAAACCATGATGATTCCTGCCCATGAGCTCGCAGATGCACGTGATTGGCAAGCGATGCTGTAATTGACAGTTCTCCCACAGAACTCCGACGGCATGATGAAGGCTGAGCGTTTTGTCCTGAAGTTCAGGTGGTCGACTGTGATGCATTGATCTGACGCTCTGATGTCTCCTTCGCCGCCGCCGGCCGCCGGTTCCCTGTGTACTCTCCAGATGAGTTTCACTGTAACTCGTGTAAATAGCCTCGTGGATTGGACTTTGTCTAGTTCAGATCTGTGTGCGGCACTCTCGTGAATAATGATGAGAGGTTCAGAAATGCCGCTGTTTTCTTCCTCGAGTGCGTTTTTTTGGAACTCTCAGCGGTGCCTCTTGGTCTTTTGACATTGTCAGCGGATGTGTCCGTCAGAACGTCTCCCCCGAAGGTCTGGCATGATTCGGCTCATTTGAGTCGCACGTCGGTTCCGAGGGGGATGCTGCGGCAGGGAGGCTCAGGCCTTCATTTAGGCGAGTGAGCTATCGATGTCCTGCGCATCGTCACGTCGTCATCATGTTTAACCGTCGGCGAGCGGCGCTGGATTTTTATTATTATTATTCCAGCCAAAGGTTTCGTTATTATTTTGCAGACTGAACTTCTCAGCGGCGCTGACCTTCAAAATAAACACTCACCTTCTGTGATATTCAACCTCCGGCGGTCCGTCAGAGTCGACTGAACCAGGTCTCACACGGACGCCCTCTGAAGTCAGACGTTAACACATATATATATATATATATATATATATATAGATAGATAGATAGATAGATAGATAGATAATGAATGAACCTGTAATTTGTTGTAACTTTGCTGTATTATAATTATTATAATAAATATTTTTACAATATAATAATATTAATATAAGTATACAGTACAGAACAGTTGGTCTTTTATCTAAAGCGTCTTACAGGTATCCCATCTGGTTTTGGTTGGGGTTAGAACACCCCCCCCCCCCCAGAGCAGTGAGGGTTAAAGGTCTTACCCACATTGGTAGCTGCAGTGGGTTTGAACCCACAACCTTTGTGTATTAGTGTGGATACCATGTTCTGCCGATCTGAAAGTGCAGTATGGGTAGAACAACCTCCTGCAGACTCCTCCAGACTCCAACAGACCGATGGCACCACTGAGACCCGAACTCTAGTCTCCGAAAATAGCGGACTGGCCCATTAAACAATGGCGCCACCCAAGTGCCTGCGCCCCTCCCCCCATTGTAATTTACTGTCTGGATGAATAAAGATTGGCAGGTAACGTGATTAGTGGATGGTTACAGTTCCCTCGGCCCCGTCTAGCTGTCAGGCGTTCCGATACTCCACATCGTCTCTAGAACCCGTTGGCGGCGTGTGGCACCCCATGTGACCCGGGGGGTGGGGGGGGGGGGGGCTTATTGTCCAAATGGCTCCGCCCATGCTGGCAATTCAATTAAAGCAGCAACAGTCTGCAGACACTTTGAACATCTCGGAACGTCGGCGGCAGACGGCTGTTCGGAACGATAATGACGTTCCTTAAGCCGTGTGTTCGTGTGATAAGAGGCTTACGCGTTCCGAATGGCACGGGGCCTTCGTTAAAACGCGATTCTCTAATTGCACGGAACAAAGTTTATTGTTCTAGGGGGCTGCGGTTTCGCCGCGTTCCCATCAGGATGTTTCTGAGTCCTGCGTTCGGACACTCCGGACATCGTCCAGTTATTAACGGAGGTTTCGCCTTCAGCCCATCAGTGAGTTCATCACTGAGGGAGGGGTCCGTTTGAACTTTAACCTCCCAAAATATGGCTGCTCTAGAACAAAAGATACAGAACAGAACAGTGGGTCATTTATCTACAGCCTCTTACAGGTGGGGTGGCACGGTGGCTTAGTGGTTAGCATGTTCTCCTCTCAGCACTAGGGATTCCAGGTTCAAATCCCCATCTGGGTGGAGTTTCCATGTTCTCCCCATGTCCGCGTGGGTTTCCTCCGGGTTCTCCGGTTTCCTCCCACAGTCCAAAAACATGGATCAAGGTCAATTGAATGCTCCAAATTGTCCCATGTAGAATGTGTGTCCAGTAATAGATTGCCCCTCTGTCCTGGGTCCCGAAACGTTCTCCCCTAGATGGACATAGAGAACCCCCCCTGCAACCCTAGTAGAGGATAAAGTGTAAGATAATGGATGGATGGATAATAAACAGGTGGCACGGTGGCTTAGTGGTTGAGCATGTTTTCCTCTCAGCGCTGGGGATTCCTGAGTGGAGTTTCCATGTCCTCCCCGTGTCCATGTGGGTTTCCTCCGGGTTCTCCGGTTTCCTCCCACAGTCTGAAAACATGGATCAAGGTCAGTTCAATTCTCCAAATTGCCCCATATAGTGTGTGTGTGTGTGAGTGAGTGTGTGTTCAGTGAGAGATTGCCCCCCCTGTCCTGGGTGTATCTGCCCAGCGCCCGAAACTTTCTCCCTTGTATTAGTATTTTGTGTTTTTGTTGAAAGCCTGATGGGAATTGGAGGCTGCTGGGAATTGGAGGCTTTACTGTAGACGTTTTCTGGTCGCTGTGAGGAAACCATATCCGGACGCTTCGCCGAGGTTCAGCCACAAATAACACAAACTCTGCAAGACTGAACACGACCTCGCCCTCGCGCAGGAGGCGCCGGCGCTCCACAAACTGGATCATATTAAATCAGTGCGAGGAGAGTGAGTGGTGGAGACGGCCGGCCGGTCCATCGCCTTCCTGCCGTATCCGTCCGAGCATTCATGGTTGGAAAACAGATGGGCCTGTCCGGATGCGTCCGGCCGCGGCGGCGGGGGCAAATGTGTTAAAGGCTTTGGTGTTATTGAGAGAGCCATTCCTGAAAGCTGCATCAAAGCCGCGATGGCGACGATGTGAGCATGACGCCGGATACACCGGCCCGTCGTCCACGCTATGATGTCATCATGTTCCCGTTCTGACTGGACACTCTGGACCTTGATTAAGAAATCATAATTAGTTTGGTCGGATAATAAATGGGCGGCAAGGTAGCTTTGTGGTTGGCATGTTCTCCTCTCAGCGCTGGGGATTCCCGGTTCGAATCCCAATCTGGGTGGAATTTCTTTGTTCTCCTCCTGTCCGCGTGGGTTTCCTCCGGGTTCTCCGGTTTCCTCCCACAGTCCAAAAACATGGATCAAGGTCAATTGAGTTCTCCAAATTGCCCCATATAGAGTAACTGTGTGTGAGAATGAGTGTGTGCCCAGTGATAGATTGCCCCCTGTCCTGGGTGGATCTGCCCAGCTCCCGAAACGTTCTCTCCTAGATGGGCATGGAGAACCCCCCCCCGCAAATCTAATAGAGGATAAAGCGGAAGATGATGGATGGATGGATGTATTGGCACATAAATACAAAAACATGCATCTGTTGCTGAGGACAGAGCCTTGTGGGACACCTATACAAATGATTTAAGTTGAACTGAATGTTCTGTGAGATTCCCAGCATCGTATATATTTGGTGTTGGTTAGGTGTTGGTTAGGTGTTGGTTTGGTTCTTTTGAAACCGTTCAACGATGTTGCACCATCACAGAGCACCACCACCTGCATCGATACCACCGCCGCACCGATTTTCACACTGAATCACAAATTCGGCCGAGGCCTTCATGACCGAATGAATTTGCATTTTGATGCGCCGCCTGGTCTGCATCTCCCCACGCGTTTGTGGTCAGGATTGATGACGACGAGGCTGATTTCAAACTAGGAACGGACGCGCCTCGCACTCCCGAGCGTTTCCTTTTTTTTTAAATTGGTTTTGCTCTGGCGGGCCTCTGGGTATCCGCGGCTGCGTTCCGCGTCGTGATGAGCATGTTGCTTTTTAATAAGGAGTCTGCTGACTGAAATTAGTGCGATTATGCCATTTTGCGAGTCGTTGGCCAAAAGGACGAATCAATTTCATGCCCACATTATTAACCACGCGTGAAAACCCACGATGCGAGTTCTATCTGTGATGCAGATCGGGCTGCGGCGCTGGATTGGATGCTTCGTCTGAAGTTAATCATTACGTTTTTAATACTAATTTACAGAACGTCTCAGAACCGAGCACGCGGTTTAGTTTATTATTATAAGTTGTTTTTTTTAACATACAGTCATATGCAAAAGTTTGGGCACCCCTATTAATCTTAATCATTTTAAGTTCTAAATATTTGTGTGTTTGCTGCAGCCATTTCAGTTTTATAAATCTAATAACTGATGGACACAGTAATATTTAATGATTAAAATGAGGTTTATTGTACTAACAGAAAATGTGCAATATGCATTAAACCAAAATTTGACAGGTGCAAAAGTATGGGCACCCTTATCATTTTATTGATTTGAATACTCCTAACTATTTTTAACTGACTTACTGAAGCACAAAATTGGTTTGGTAACCTCATTGAGCTTTGAACTCCATAGCCAGGTGTATCCAACCATGAGTAAAAGTATTTAAGGTGGCTAATTGCAAGTTGTTTTCCTATTTGAATCTCTTCTGAAGAGTAGCAATCATGGGCTCCTCAAAACAACTCTCAAATGATCTGAAAACAAAGTTTGTTCAACAAAGTTGTTCAGGGGAAGGATACAAAAAGTTGTCTCAGAGATTTAACCTGTGAGTTTCCACTGTGAGGAACATAGTAAGGAAATGGAAGACCACAGGGCCAGTTTTTGTTAAGCCTAGAAGTGGCAGGCCAAGAAAATTATCAGAAAGGCAGAGACGAAGAATGGTGAGAACAGTCAAGGACATTCCACAGATCACCTCCAAAGAGCTGCAGCATCATCTTGCTGCAGATGGTGTCACTGTGCATCGGTCAACAATACAGCGCACTTTGCACAAGGAGAAGCTGTATGGGAGAGTGATGCGAAAGAAGCCGTTTCTGCAAGCACGCCACAAACAGAGTCGCCTGAGGTAGGCAAAACCACATTTGGACAAGCCAGCTTCATTTTGAAAGAAGGTCCTGTGGACTGATGAAACAAAGTGCTACCCATTGAGAAAAACACGTGCTACCCACTGTAAAATTTGGTGGAGGTTCCATCATGCTTTGGGGCTGTGTGGCCAATGCCAGCACCGGGAATCTTGTTAAAGTTGAGGGTCGCATGGATTCCACTCAGTATCAGCAGATTCTTGAGAATAATGTTCAAGAATCAGTGACGAAGTTGAAGTTACGCTGGGGATGGATATTTCAGCAAGACAATGATCCAAAACACCGCTCCAAATCTATTCAGGCATTCATGCAAAGGTACAATTACAATGTTCTGGAATGTCCACCCCAGTCCCCAGACCTGAATATCATTGAACATCTGTGGGATGTTTTGAAGCAGGCTGTCCATGCTCGGCGACCATCAAACTAAACTGAACTGGAATTGTTTTGTAAAGAGGAATGGTCAAAAATACCTTCATCCAGGACCCAGGAACTGATTAAAAGCTACAGGAAGCGACTAGAGGCTGTTATTTTTGCAAAAGGAGGATCTACTAAATATTAATGTCACTTTGCTGTTAAGGTGCCCATACTTTTGCACCTGTTAAATTTTGGTTTAATGCATATGGCACATTTTCTGTTAGTACAATAAACCTCATTTCAATCCTGAAATATTACTGTGTCCATCGGTTATTAGATTTATAAAACTGAAATGGCTGCTGCAAACACCCAAATATTTTGAATTAAAAATGATTAAGATTAATAGGGGTGCCCAAACTTTTGCATATGACTGTATATAACTGTATATGGGGTGGAGTGGGGGGTGTAGTGGGTACCGTGTCTGCCTGGTGCTAGGGATCCAGGTTCAAATCCCGAGTTACCGCGACGGGGTTCGCCGGTTTCCTCCAAAAACATGGATTCAAGGTAAAGTCAATGCTCTTAATTGCCCCTTTGTAATGAGTGTGTGCCCCGTGATAGATTGCTGTGTTTCCTGAGTGTATCTACTCAGCGCCCAAGACGTTCTCCCCTGGGTGGGCATAGGGAACCCCCCCCCACGTATGGAACAGAGCAGAGTATAATGAGAATGGGAACAGTATAAAGTTTTAACAGCGTTTGCACCACCATGTGCGTCCACCACTCTACCTGGGTAACATTATGCAGCTACATCCATCATTATGCCGTCGGTACCGGGGGAGGCCCCGACATAACTCTTCCCCAGTGCACAGTGCGAGGACCGTGAAGACGTGGTTGGTTAGGTTTAATGTAGAAGAAATTGTCGGGCCCTCACAGAACCCTGACCTCCACCCCTTAGAGAACCTTTGGGATGGACTGGGATGGAGATGGCGAGGCTGGTCCTCCTGTACGACACGAGCGTCTAACCTCCACCCTCACAGATGCTCGTCCCGGAGAATGGGCCAAGACTCTTCATATTCTGAAGGGATGAATCGGTTGAGGCATTAGGGTGGTAGGTTCTGTACAGTGTGCGAGGTAGGGGTGTCTCATGATGCTTGTCTGTGGTGTGTCGCAGCTTTACGCTCGTGACACGATGTACGGCACGTCTGAAACGTAATATAGATTTATGAAGTTGTAAAGAATAATAATGGGCCACGGCGCGGGGCTGAATGTCATGTCGCTGACCCACATACACGCAGGAACTCTGAGGGGGTCCACCGGGACCGTGTGCTCAGACTGGCAAGTGACGAACTGCCACCACCCCCCCCCTCCCCCGCCGCCCCTCGCTGCACCGCACTGCGCCCCTCTCTGCATTTATCAGAGGAAAGGTCAGAATCCTCTTGCTCCATGTTCTGTAGTTCATTATGAGCCTCGGAAAAAATGGTTGGTATGCTTTGGGCATGTCCATAGCGACCGGCGCCGACCCCCGCGGGCGCTCGTCCAGAACCGGGTACAGCTGCAGAACTTTAATCAAATACAAATATGAACTTTATAACGATTAATAAATCACAGCATTTAACATGATGATGGCCTCACGATCGAGCCTCAACATGGTTATTGCAATAACACCAGGGTTACCCATGTCCATCCCGAGGAGAACGTTTTGGGCGCTGGGCAGATACACCCAGGACAGGTTGCCAATCTATATGGGGCAATTTAGAGCATGCAATTGACCTTGAATCCATGTTTTTGGACTGTGGGAGGAAACCGGAGAACCCGGAGGAAACCCACGTGGACACAGGGAGGACATGAAGACTCCAACCAGATCGGGATTAGAACCTAAATTCTGAGAGACGGACGTTCTAAACATTAAGCCCTTTAATAATCAATCCATCCATTATCTTCCACTTTATCCTCTATTAGGACTCTATTAGGACCCATGCCCATCCAGGGAAGAACGTTTCAGGCGCTGGGCAGATACATCCAGGACAGGACACCAACCTATCACTGGACAAACACTTACACACACACTCTATATGGGGCAATTAGAGCATTTAATTCACCTTGATCCATGTTTTTGGACTGTGGGAGGAAACCGGAGAACCCAGAGGAAACCCACGCAGACATGGGGAGAACATGCAAACTCCATCCAGATTGGGATTTCAACCGGGAATCCCCAGCGTTGAGAGGAGAACATGCCAAATCACTTAGCCACCATTAACATTAAATGTTAATATTAAAAATGGTATTTAATATGAAGATCAGCAGAATAAACTGTAAAGTGTGTCAGATTTTTGTTAAAACAATTACACTTAATTAGTCCTTTAATTTATTTTAAGCTTTTATTTTATTAAAGAAAAAAAACATTTTTTTTTTGGATTTGGGAGGCAGGAAGCTGTGAGGTCATCAGGCCATCGCGGGCTGTAATGCGCTTTACTTCATATTTATTTATGTGGCGTTTTTTTACATAGAAATTTTTTCAAAGAGTCTTCTCAAAGACCCGAGTTGAGAACCTTCGCAGAAATCGACTCGCTTTTCAATCTCCTGCTAGTTTTAAGCCAGTATTAAAAATTCAGCATGTTTTATTTATCGACTTGTCGTGACGTTCTGAGCAGAGCATCCTGGATATTCTATTATGGTTTGTTATGGAGACGGAGCACGACTTCAGGCAGCTTAAAAATTCAGCGTTTAAACAAAACTAGTTCCTCAATTTGTCCACAAATCCAATAAAACATCCGAGTTTACACTGATGACAGATTTAAAGAGCACAAACTTAATAATGGGGTGTGAAGGTAGCTTCCATAATGCCATTGGTGAACTATTTTAAGTTCTCATAATGGTGCGTTCTGTAAAAAATTACATTTGCGTTCTAAAGCACGACCTTTTATTTTGAACTTGTAGGCTGTGATGTCATCAAAAACACCGATTATAATAACTTTTAAAACAGAAATGGTAACTCATTGATATAACCCTCTGATATATGAAATATCCATCCATTCATTATCTTCCGCTTTATCCTATATTAGGGTCGCGGGGGGGTTCCCCATGCCCATCCAGGGGAGAATGTTTTGGGCGCTGGACAGATACACCCAGGACAGGACGCCAATCTATCGCTGGGCACACACTCACTCACACGGACACACTCTATATGGGGCTATTTGGAGAATTCAGTTGACCTTAATCCATGTTTTTGGACTGTGGGAGGAAACCATAGAACAACCCATGCGGACACGTGGAGAACATGGAAACTCCAGCCAGATTGGGATTCGAAATGGGAATCCCTAGATATTAAATACCATGTGGTTTAATGATATTTATAAATGCCCCTCTATGATTCGAATCTGGGTTCCCATCACACTGAGATGGATGAGAACTGAGAACCTAGAGCAAAGTGATGAAGCTTCAGTCTCATGCCGCTGATCTGATCTCTGTTCAGTGATGATGCATGCCCTGTGAGAGCTGCCAACCCCCCCCTCCACCCCCCGAAAATAAAGGCGCCATGTTCCGCATGGCAGCCAAACCAGAACGTTCTTCATCAGTGTGGCCGTCAGGAGCCCACTCTCTGTGAACCGGGTCCTGTTTGTCTGAATGTTATTATTAATTATTATAATTATGGGTGGCACGGGGGCTTAGTGGTTTAGCATGTTCTTCTCTCAGCACTAGGGATTCCTGGTTCTAATCCCAATTAGGGTGGAGTCTCCATGTTCTCCCCATGTCCGCGTGGGTTTCCTCCGGGTTCTCCGATTTCCTCCCACAGTCCAAAAACATGGATCAAGGTCAATTGAATTCTCCAAATTGCCCCATATAGAGTGTGTCTGTGTTGTGTGAGTGTGTGTCCAGTGATAGATTGGCGTCCTGTCCTGGGTGTATCTGTCCAACGCCGAAACGTTCTCCCTTGGATGGGCATGGAGAACCTCCCCACGAATCTAATAGAGGATAAAGCGGAAGCTGATGGATGGATGGATGTATTGGCACATAAATACAAAAACATGCATCTGTTGCTGAGGACAGAGCCTTGTGGGACAAATGATTTAGGTTGAATGTTCTGTGAGATTTCCAGCATCGTATATATTTGGTGTTGGTTAGGTGTTGGTTTGGTGTTGGTTATATGTTGGTTTTGTGTTGGTTAAGTGTTGGTTTGATGATGGTTTGGTTCTTTTAAACCGTTCAACGATGTTGCACCATCACAGAGCACCACCACCTGCATCGATGCCGCCGCCGCACCGATTTTCACTCTGAATCACGAATTCGGCCGAAGCCTCCATGACCGAATGCATTTGCATTTTGATGCGCCGCCTGGTCTGCATCTCCCCACGCGTTTGTGGTCAGGATTGATGACGACGACCACCCCCCCGACCCCTAAAGAGGATAAAGCGAGAGATAATAGATAGATTATTAATATTAAGTTTTGATTGGCGTCATTGAGTCCTGTGTTTGGTGTCGGGATCTGAGTCGAGTCTTCAATTGAGGATCCGGAATGAACTCGTTCCGTTCCCGCAGAACCCTGAACGGCCGCGTGCTTCAGTCGGCCGAAATTATTTACTGGAGATCTGTTCGCTTCGTTAAGTCCAATATCCCTCGGCTTTTTCAGTAAACTCCCCGAGCCAACCTTTACGCTGGACCAATTTGCCCAATAAATATTCTTTGATTTCTTTGTGCGGTTCTCCGGTTCTCGACGGCGTGCTTGAGGTCGCGGTAATGAAGGCGTCCATGTGAGAAACTGGCCTCGTCTAATTTAATCTCCAGAACCAGTGACTGACGCCGTGATCTTAATCTCCGCTTGCTGCTCACGCTAACCTCTTATTATTTAATGGTCTGCAGCAAGGGTAAGCACGGCGGTTTAGTGGTTTAGCATGTTCTCCTCTCAGCGCAGGGGATTCCCGGTTCGAATGCCCAATCTGGGTGGATTATCCATGTCCTCCCCGTGTCCGTGTTGGTTTCCTCCAGGTTCTCCGGTTTCCTCCCACAGTCCAAAAACATGGATCAAGGTCAATTTAATTCTCCAAATTGCCCCATATAGAGTGTGTTTGTGTGAGTGAGTTGTGTGCCCAGTGATAGATTGCCCCCCTGTCCTGTGTGTATCTGCCCAGTGCCCGAAATGTTCTCCCCTGGATGGGCATGGAGAACCCCCCCCCCCCGACCCTAATAGAGGACAAAGTGGAAGATAATGGACGGCTGGATTTAATTTTTGTGCAAGGGCGGCACGGTGGCTTAGTGGTTGGCATGTTCTCCTCTCAGCGCTGGTGATCCAGGTTCGAATCCCTATCTTGGTGGAGTCTCTATGTCCTCCCCGTGTCCGCGTAGGTTTTTTTCCGGGTTCTCCGGTGTCCTCCCACAGTCCAAAAACATGGATTCAAAGTCAATTGGCTGCCCTAAATTGCCCCATATAGTGTGAGTGGCACCCTGTCCATGCTGGGTATATCTGCCCAGTGCCTGAAACGTTCTTCTCTGCCCCCCCCCCCCATTTCTTGAGCAAAAATAGAATATTGACCCCTGTGTCTGTGAGCAGGACGTTCAGCCAATGGATTACAATGCACTTGGCAATCTGTTTGATGTGTGTGTGTGTGTGTGTGTGTCCCTCCTGTTCAAAAAGCACCGGGATAGGCTTGTCAGAAGGTTTAATCTTTGATGATCATGCTTGCTTTTATTTGTATGAAGCTTTGAGATGATTATTCGGCACTGTGACTCACCTCGTTCATTTAAAATGCTAACGAACGGGCCTTAATTACGCCGCCGCTCACGACCAGGTCTGATCCCACTCAGGGTTTAATTAACGTAGGCCTGCACCACTTGAAGCCCCCGATCTCGGCCTGAGCTGCGACATCAGCAACCGACACTCGAAGGAAAACCAAGACGGCACCGCCACCACATCCGAACTCGCTGGTACCGTATCCACGCCATGAGAATCAGCCAATTTGCACGGTTCAATTAATATTTATCTAAAGGAGCTTGGCCTGCTTCCAAACGGCCGACGAGGAGCGGCCAGGGTTTCACCTGCCGAGGTTCGGCGTTTGGGAATGGATGATTAAATCTGAAATGTTTAAATAGTCCGCCGCGGTGGCATTCGCTCTATTATTAGAGGCCGTGGACGAGCGCGGCATGGAGGGGTGCCCGGGCCCGACCCCTGTGGGGTTATGCCAGGACATCGTGAAAAAGCTGTCAGTGTCCGGATGTGCGGCGCCCGCTGTAATGAGGCCGCTTCCTTTCGTTGGCGTCACCCACTTTCTGCTTTGACACCGGAATCCTGTCAGGCTAATTCGAACCTCGGCCCAGAGGACAGTAAATTGGACGACATCGACTCGAGCGTCAGAGCCGGAGGAAGAGGAAGGTTGAAGGGCGCTCCATGTTCTCTCAGCTTTCAGAATCTCACTCCCAAACTTTTGGCCCCGGAGTTCCTCACAGTGCGCCGCTCTGTGGGGCAAATGGGGACGGAGCGACAAATGGGGACGGGACTCATTTCCAGGTCAGTCGAGATTGTCCGTTTTAGGTGACAGCGGATTTAATATGCGGACGTTATTGGCACCCCAGGGGTAGTTACGTTATCTGCACTCAGCAACACAACGACTGCAAACAGATGGGTTTCATACATCAATCCTTCCCCCATGCCCATCCAGGGGAGAACGTTTCGGGCACTGGGTAGATACACCCAGGACAGGGCGCCAATCCATCACTGTACACACACTCACTCACACAGACACTCTCTATATGGGGCAATTTGGAGAATTCAATTGCCCTTGATCCATGTTTTTGGACTGTGGGAGGAAATCGTAGAACCCGGAAGAAACCCACGCAGACACGGGGAGGACATGGAAACTCCACCCAGATTGGGATTAGAACCGGGAATCCCTAGCGCTGAGGAGCGACGAGTCGGCCCAGCCGAGTCGCAGCCGGCAGTTCTGGGCGCAGGCCTCGGCGAGCACAGCCGGGCGAGAGGCAGGTGGAAACAAAAGCCGCGCTGACATTTTATCTGCTGCCGAATCCCCGGGGTGAGCGTGGTGCCGCCGAACTGTCAGGCGGATTTCTGTGTGATGGAGACGGGAAGAAAGGCAAACAAACAGGGGCTTTGGCACAGCCTCCCATCGCCGGGCAAAAGACACCGAGCGCCAAGCTCTCCTGTGGGACTGCAGAGATGAAACGCTCCGGAGATCTATCCCCTGCCTGCCTTTCTTTCCTTTTCTTTTCTTTTTTTTTTTTTTTTTTTTTGGAGCACAAAGCCGAAAGATTAAAGAGCGAGAATGGAAAACTAAAAAGGAGGGGAATCACCTGAGCCGCATTTTGGCAGCGATTCCCAAAAGAACCGGGACCAGAGAGCCTGTCAGAGTTCAGAGCCCTAAAACACGCCATTGTTTTAGCGCCGCAGCGTTCGCAGGTGCAGGTATGACGCCATCACCTGAAACAATCTACAAATCCATATTTAAATCACGGAAAACCATCTGCAAAATGTACGGCTCTCTGTCTGTTAATTAGGATTTTAAATCAATTGAATAGTGGTTTAGCATGTTCTCCTCTCAGTGCTTGGGAGTCCCGGTTCGAATCCCAATCTGGGTGGAGATTCCATGTCCTCCGCATGTCCGCATGGATTTCCTCCAGGTTCTGTGGTTTCCTCCCACAGTCCAAAAATATGAATCAAGGTCAATTATAGAGTGTGTTAGTGAGTGTGGGCCCAGTGATAGATTGCCCCCCTGTCCTGGGTGTATCTGCCCAGCGCTCGAAATGTTCTTTAATGCTTTAATTTGCCCCATATAGCGTTATTTACCCAGCGATAAATCGGCACCCTTTCTTTGGGGGTATCTGCTAAGCGCCATAAACAGTTTTCTCCTGGATGGGCACGGGGAACTCCCCCCCCATACCCCCCCTCATACCCCCCCGGACCATGATATATGATTGAGTGGTGCATGAGGGATGGATGTCGGTGCACGGTGCTGTTTCCATAACGACAGTGTAATGATGTGGAGTCGAGCGCTGACTGGTGGCCCCGTCCTCGGCGTTTCCATGATGCTGCGGTTGGTTCAGAGGGGGTCACGCCGCTCCGCACGGCGCCGGTGATTTCGGGTGATTAATCGACGGCGTGATGCTCAGGGATCGGCGCTCCGGCGTGCAAAAGCGCCGCTGTCGGTTCGGTTTGATGGAGCAGCGCTCGGTGCTCGACCCGAGGATCGAGATGAGGGTAAGGGAGGAAAGGCGGTATTGGAGTGCCCCCCCCCGGGTGGGCTGGTGGGCGGGTGTGTTAACATAGGCATGTTTTGGCGCCGCGCCGGAGGTGCGCCCCCGGAGTGCGGCGCCGCGGCTAATTGAAATGAGAGGCGACGTGCGAGTCCCCGGCAGCGTCGGGGAGCCATTCGTCAGGGTGACATCACTGCACTCACACCCCATCCATCTCTCCACCCTGCACTCGTCCTCATGATTAATATCCAGACCGCCTCGCGGCCCAAGCATTCGGACGCACGGCGACGCCGAGCGCCAGCCGCTTCCTCTTCAATCTCCTCCAGCGGGACAGGCCGGCCCGCCGCTGTCCGCCACGCCCGACGCTCAAAGGCTGTCGCCCTCTCATCACCCGTGCTGCCAGACGGACTGCGGCGCCCGGAGAACTGCAAACTGCGCAATTCGGACCAAGATCTTGGCGGCGACCACGAGTAGCTCGCACTTTTACATTAAAAGTTACCATGCAGATCAGATGTTTAGTAGATATTAAATATATCTATTTTTTGGGGGGGGGAGTAGCTTAGTGGTTGGCTTTTCACTCTGAAGGTTGTGGGTTCAAATTCTGAGTCCGCTGAGGTGACCAACGTGGGCCCTCCAGCGAGGCCCCCGACCCTCGTTGCTCCCGACGTGCTGCATCACGCCCGGCTCTGCGTTCTGAACCCCCACCGTCGGGTTCCGTTATTTTCCATTGGCTTAGTATCAACCGCACTTCGCGTATTTCGTGTCTCGTCGTCAATTGGTCAGATTGTTGATTGCTGAGCAGTTGCCGTGGTGAACCTGCTTCCCTTCAGTTCTTTGATTGAATCATGCGGTTCATTGATTCACAGATTTGGTTATGGCTTGGTTCTCCTAATGCATGATGTGAAATTTATACTATAAAATCCAATTTATGTATTAAGGCTCCCAACGGGGGGCGCTGTTCTACGGGAAGGATGTTGAGATTTGCATGTTCTCCCCCTGTCTGTGCAGTCATTGAGTTGGCTCGGTGATCAGTGTCCACGGCGTGATGGAGTTGTGAGCTGTTTATACCGACGCTTTAAACCCGGTTTGGAACTCGTTACTGAAACGTGGGGTGACGGGCACACGGCAGCGGCCTATCCCAGGGCTACAGACTCTAATTATCTGCCTGCTGATGTAAGTCCAGGGCCGGTTGCAGAGAGTGGGCACGTATCGAACGTTTGGCGACTCTGGACACGGTCTAGTAGAGTGTCTGCTGATCAATGAGTCAAATCTGAACGAGTGGATTATTCATCTGCTATCTGTCGAGCTAGAATTTCAAATTGAATTTACGTTGGGACGGCCGGCGAGCTCGGCCCCATCGACTCGCTCAGAGCTTCGCGTCGTGAAATATCTGATCACTTTCAGTCTGCGGACAGCTCTGCACGTTCATTCATACGAGGCCTGAGAGACCACCGGCGGGAGGTCGATGGTCACGGCGTGGAGGTTCTACAGTACGATAGCACTGTGTTGTTGGGTGGTTGTTGGGTGATTGTTGGGTAGATGTTGGGTGATTGTTGGGTAGATGTTCGGTGATTGTTGGATTGTTGTTGGGTGATTGTTGGGTGGATGTTGGGTGATCACCACTGGACACTGGAAACCAACTAGAATCAAATGAGTATGAATTATATATATATATATATATATATATATATATATATATATATATATATATTCTAAGTATAGTAAGTATTCACAGCGCTTCACTTTTTCCACATTTTCTTACGTTACAGCCTTATTCCAAATTGTATTACATTAATCTCTTACCTCAAAATTCTACACAAAATACTCCATTATGACCATGTGGAAAAAGTTTTCTTGAGAGTTTTGAAAATTTATTAAAAATAAACAACTAAGAAATCACATTTACATAAGTATTCACAGCCTTCGCCATGAAGCTCAAAATTGAGCTCAGGTACATCCTGTTTCCACTGATCATCCTTGAGATGTTTCTACAGCTTAAATGGAGTCCACCTGTGGTAAATCCAGTTGATTGGACATGATTTGGAAAGGCACACACCTGTCTATATAAGGTCCCACAGTTGACTGCATGTCAGAGGGCAAACACGAAGCATGAAGTCAAAGGAATTGTCTGTAGACCTCTGAGACAAAATTGTCTCGAGGTACAAATCTGGGGATACGGAAAAATTTCTGCTGCTTTGAAGGTCTCAATGAGCACAGTGGCCTCCATCATTCTTAAATAAAAGAAGTTTGGAACCACCAGCACTCTTCCTAGAGCTGGCCGGCCATCTAAATTGAGCGATCGGGGGAGAAGGGCCTTGGTCAAGGAGGTGACCAAGAACCGGATGATTACTCTGTCAGAGCTCCAGCGTTGCTCCGTGGAGAGAGGAGAACCTTGCAGAGGGACAACCATCTCTGCAGCAATCCACCAATCAGGCCTGAATGGCAGAGTGGCCAGGCAAAAGCCACTGCTTAGTAAACAGCACGAGGCAGCCCGTTTGGAATTTGCCAAAAGGTACCTGAAGGACTCTCAGACCATGAGAAACAAAATTCTCTGGTCTGATGAGACAAAGATTGAACTAAAGAGATTGGTGTGAATGCCAGGCGTCATGTTTGGAGGCACTGCTCATCATTAGGCCAATACCATCCCTACAGTCAAGCATGGTTGTGGCAGCATCATGCTATGGGGATGTCAGCAGCAGGAACTGGCAGACTAGTCAGGATAGAGGGAAAAATGAATGCAGCAATGTACAGAGACATCCTGGATGAAAACTTGCTCCAGAGCGCTCAGGCTGGGGCGACGGTTCATTTTTCAGCAGGACAACGACCCGAAGCACACAGCCAAGATCTCAAAGGAGTGGCTTCAGGACCACTCTGTGAATGTTCTGGAGTGACCCAGCCAAAGCACAGACTTGAAACCGATTGAACATCTCTGGAGATCTGAAAATGGCTATGCACAGACGTCTCCCATCCAACCTGATGGAGCTTCAAAGGTACTGCAAAGAAGAATGGGCAAAACTGCCTAAAGATAGGTGTGCTAAGCTTGAGGCATCATATTCAAAAAGACTTGAGGCTGTAGTTGCTGCCAAAGGTGGTTCTACAAAGTATTAAGCAAAGGCTGTGAATACTTATGTGAATGTGATTTCTTAGTTGTTTATTTTTATTTTTATTTTATTTTATTTTTTTTATTTTATTTTTAATAAATTTTCAAAACTCTCAAGAAAACATTTTTCACATGGTCATAATGGGGTATTTTGTGTAGAATTTTGAGGAAAGAGGTAAATGTAATACAATTTGAAATAAGGCTGTAATGTAAGAAAATGGGGAAAAAGTGAAGCGCAGTGAATACTTTTCGGATGCACTGTATATATATATATTGTACTCTACATGTACTGCACTTTATATTCTGTAATATATCTATATATTAAATCTGTGGCCAAACCAGATAAGTTTGTATTATATGTTCTATACAACATATACTGTATTTTATGTCTGTTTATATATATATATATATATATATATATATATATATATATATATATATATAAACTCCGTCCCTCGGCTGTCGTCCTGTCGTTGCTCGTATGGGGCCTTTATTTCATGACTGGCGTGAGAGAACATACTGTACCGCCTCATTTTCGGCATGGCTCCGTGCCAGGAGGGGGGGCCTTAATTGGTTTTAAACGAGCGCTCCTTCGGAGGCCAATCGCAATAAACCAATACGATGATATTTCTGCGTCCTAAAGACAAAAGCGGGACTTCATCAGAGTGCTGGCTGACGGGGCGACACCGTATGATGGAGTGGAACTCCAATCTTTAAAGATTAACACACCTCTGAATCTGCTCATTACCGGGAAGCCACCTGAGGTGAGGCCCGCTTTGAAAAAAACCCTCCCTTCTCCTCCTCCTCCTCTCCCCCCCTCCTCCCCCGTTCAGTGCGACGCCGGTCGCATGGTTCTCCAGATTCAGCCGGTATCCAGGAGATGTGAGAGTCGAGGACGCTGATTCAATTTGCCGTGGAGCAAAAGCATTTCACTCTCTATCATTGTCCGAGTCCGGGTTCGCGTCTCCTCCTCGTCTTCCCTCATCAGCCGCCAAACCACTTAGCATTGTGTCCGATCGATTAGAATGTTCTCCATTAGCACTCAGAGTGTACCATGCAAATTGCTCCTGCGTCGCCTCTCCTTGCGGTCCGAGGAGGCGGGTGACTTTTCGTTCAGGCCGCCCGGAGAGAGCCGATCATGTAATCATATTAAGAGCTGCTGTCACAGCGCCCCCTCCCTCCTCGCCTCCCCGACCTCGGTGCCCGTCCTCTCGCCGCATGCTCTGCTGTACCAATCTCCGCTCCTCACTTCAGAACTGCGTTTGCGTTTTGGAGGGTCGCGTTCCATCCGTCTTTAATGGCTGTGATGCGCGGTGGACACGTGCCGGATTGAGGTCGGCCTCATCTGCAGTTCATTTGAGGCGCTGATTGCAGGTTCGGATCTTTTAGCGCGGGGCGGGCACGGCCGTCGGGTTTAAAGACGATCGCTCTCCGAAGGCGCTCTTATTGGATCTCATTTAAAACCAATTAAGAAATGCCTCCTGGCGTGAGATTACACCGGTTCTGGAGCCGGACGGTATGTTATCTCATGCCAGGCACCGGGCGCTGGGTTCTGCGCGTTCTCACGTAATCTTAAGGGTGATAACACGCTTAGAACGTGGGTTTATCACCAACGGAGGGGGATGGAGAGAGAGTGGATGAGTGAGCGGGTGAGTGTGGAATAGAGCAGGTGTAGGGGGGTGATAGAGGAAGAGTAGATGAGTGAATGAATAAGTAAGAGGGTGAGTAATGCAATAGGTTTGTAAGTGAATGAATAAAGGGTGAGGAAGAGAGTGAGTGAGTAGTGAGTGAGTGGATATTGAGTGAGTGAGTGAACGATTGAGTGAATAAGAGAGTGAGTGAATGAGTATCAAGTAAGCGAGAGAATGGTTGAGTTAGTGAATGGGTGAGAAGTAAGAGTGAATAATAAGTGAATGAGTGATATTAAGTAATATTGAGTGGATAGTAAGTGTGTGAGTGTTTAGTGAGTGAACGATTGAGTTAGTGACTGAGAGAGTGAGTGAATGAGTATTGAGTGAGAGAATGGTTGCGTTAGTGAGTGAGTGATAGAGTATTTAGTGAGAGAGTGAATAAGTGAGTGGTGTATTTAGTGAGTGAGTGATGTATTGAGTGAGTGAGTGAGTGATTTATTGAGTGAGTGAGTGAGTGATGTAGTGAGTGAGTGATGTATTGAGTGAGAGAGTGGTGGTTGGTTTTCAGAATGCAGTGCTGAGGTCAGTCTCTGTCTGCAGTGCAGCTGAAGGTTCTCATACAGACTGAAGATAAAGCTCCATTCATTCACACAGAACACGTTCCAAAACTTTAAAAATGTCCAACACGAATACCACAAATACCAAACATTTTATCATCTAACAAAGAACCTCCAGGCCACACAGGAAAAGGCAGAACATTCTGAATGTGGAACCGTCGGGTCGGGTTCCACACTCGCACCTTTACATCCGAAACAGAAGAGATGACCTCCAAACACTGACGTTCTGAGCGATGGAACCTGAAAGTCTGTGAAAGTTCTGTAAAAGAGAACCAAATCAGTGGCACTAACACTGACGAGAGAACATGGTTCTGTTCTGAGATAGAGAGAGAGAATGGTTTTGTACTGAGAGAGAGAGAGAATGGTTCTGTACTGAGAGAGAGAGAGAATGGTTCTGTACTGAAAGAGAGAGAATGGTTCTGTACTGAGAGAGAGAGAGAATGGTTCTGTACTGAGAGAGAGAGAGAATGGTTCTGTACTGAGAGAGAGAGAGAGAATGGTTCTGTACTGAGAGAGAGAGAATGGTTCTGTACTGAGAGAGAGAGCATGGTTCTGTACTGAGATAGAGAGCATGGTTCTGTACTGAGAGAGAGAGCATGGTTCTGTACTGAAAGAGAGAGCATGGTTCTGTACTGAGAGAGAGAGCATGGTTCTGTACTGAGAGAGAGA
>JAFMOD010000556.1:360943-416453 GCA_019802435.1 Corydoras maculifer | reverse complement strand
GGTCTGGACACACAGACGGCCTTGTTAACCGGATCCCGCGGCGAGCGCTCCATCGTTGCATCATCATCATCATCATCACCATATATGGGGCAATTTAGTTCTCTTCCGGTCCCCCTCCTCTTGCGTTTAATCCACTTTTCAACTTCCTGAGTGATAATGGACCCCGCCGCTAGCTTTTATTACACGATCGCGCCGAGTGTGACGAGCATGAGAGAGCGGAAGAGAGAGAGAAAGAGCGCGAGAGAGAGAGGGATCGTTAACCATAAAAATGCCAACAGATTAATATTTAATAGTTGCATGAGGTTCACGTTCTCACACAATATATTTATTATTATATTATTTTATATTAATTTTTATATTCTATTCTATTATTATATTTATATTATATTATAGTATATTATTTTTAGATTTTATTATAATTTAGTATATTATTATTATTATCCATCCATTATCTTCCGCTTTATCTTATATTAGGGTCGCGGGGTGTTCCCCATGCCCATCCAGGGGAGAACGTTTCGGGCGCTGGGCAGATACACTCAGGACAGGACGCCAATCTATCACAGGACACACACTCACACACACAAACACACTCTATATGGGGCAATTTGAAGAATTCAATTGACCTTGATTCATGTTTTTGGACTGTGGGAGGAAACCCGAGAACCCAGAGGAACCCCACAAGGACACGGGGAGAACATACAAACTCCACCCAGATTGGGATTCGAACCGGGAATCCCTAGCACTGAGAGGAGAACATGCCAATCACTAAGCCATCGTGCCGCCGAGCCAGGAATCATTAATTAATATAAATGCCACCCGATTTATATAGAACTCTTTTACAGTGGCGTACGGCTCACGTTCTCGAGCATCATCAGCATCCGGACCAATCTGATTGAAGTGCGTCCGTTCTGAAGAAGCATCCTAAATTCTGATCATCGTTAAAATGTGATTGGTTTAAAGCCGCGTGGACGCCGTTTGAAATCAAGCGTAACGTCTCGTCTGATAACCGCAAGCTCGGGTTTGAGGTTTTTTTTTTATTCCCCGGCAATTTGGTGCTGAATTATTGATCAACACGTCAGCGCAGATCCGCCATCAAACCGATTACCGCCGACGTTCATAAAGCAGGTGGAGCTTTTATCTTTTATCCTCGCCATGCGCACTCCTCTTTTATTTTTACCTCTTTCCCCGGGTGGCGCTATAGATTTTATTTATGAACTGTGGGATGCCAGCGCTTTCATTCTCTGCGTCTTACTTTGTGGTTGGAGACGGTCGACCGCGTGTGTAAATGGATGGAGGCCGTTCTTGGGCGCGTGAGCGTTTACCGTGGTTCTCACTTTGGGCATGGTCTCTAGGACAAAAACCCGAACGGCGATGGGTTCCGGTGCCAGGAGACCCCCTCGCGGGCCCTTGGGAGCGCGTCCTCTGAGAGTGTTAAAGCAGACCATCTGTTGCCGTGTTCTCCTCCTGCCCCATTTCCCCCAGCAGTGGCTTCAACTAGAACCTCGGCAGAACGCGCCGTTGTTTTTTATGTCTTTAACAACCGCGGTTATTGATTAGCGTCTGGTTTTCTTTACCTCAGCTTCCGTTTGACCTTATTCCGCTGATCTCTGACTCCTTCTGTGTCTAACAAGCTCTCCTGAGATACAGTGGGGTTCTAGAGTTAAAGATTCAGGATCTTGCCATCAGCAGCATCAAAGATCAGTCTAAAAATAGAACGTCTGGGTCGGTGGATGTGGCGTAGAACGGTGTTGATTGGATTCGTAATGCAAATGGTTGTTTTGGTTTTTTTTGTTTTTCTGATGTTCCCGCCGTACTGTATTTAGAACGCTGGCAGGTTCCCTGATATCGATTTGCACCGGAGCGCTCGGATCACGGGAACAGGACGAGCCTCCTTCTTTTCCGCGCTAATCTAATTTCCGCCGCTCGCAAAGAAAAAAAAAAGTGCAAATCGACTCGAACGAAAGGGATCAACGAAATACGGCGAGAACGTCGGCGCCTCCGGAACCCCACCTGCCGCAGGGTGCTCAGGCGGAGCGCCACGGTGTTTCAGCCTGCCGGAAAGGAGAACGTGAATTTCGCACCACGTAGGAGGCTTTGCGGGAGCTTCGGGAGCTTCAGGCTTTGAATTCGGCTTCTGGAAACCAAGAAGCAGCTTCCTGCCGCACTATAAAGTCCGGTGGGGAGCCTCCAAGGGCCTTTCCGTGTCAGTACCAGATTTTAATGAGAAATCCGGCTCAGGCCGAAAGCGGGCCCCGGGTCAGGATGGGATTCACCGATCGTTCCGAGTCCAAATAGTTCCATAAGCACAGAATCAAATGTCCGGCACCACCGCGGTGCCTTGACCTCCAGATAATTGAAAAGCGGGGGTTGAGCTGAGCGTCCACAAGAGAGACGCTGTGTACCGAGGCTCGTCTCTGCATCTGATCCAGTGGTCTGCGTTCCGCCATGGCAGCACGGCTTTATGTTCTGTACGTTTATAAGACATTATTTAATTATTTTTAATACATACCTTTATAATTATATCATATATCATATCATATAACATTATTAATTACATGGACGGTGGCACGGTGGCTTAGTGGTTGGTATGTTCTCCTCTCAGCGATGGGGATTCCCGGTTCGAATCCCAATCTGGGTGGAGTTTCCATGTTCTCCCTGTGTCCATGTGGGTTTCTGCCGGGTACTGCGGTTTCCTCCCACAGTCCAAAAACATGGATCAAGGTCAATTTTTGTCTCCAAATTGCCCCATATAGAGTGTGTTTGTGTGAGTGTGTGTGTGTGTGCCCTGTGAAAGATTCGCGTCCTGTACTGAGTGTATCCTGCCCAGCGCCTAAAATGTTCTCCCCTGCATGGGCATAGGGAACCCCCCTCCCCCGTGACCCTAGTAGAGTATAAAGCAGAAGATAATGGATGGATGCATAATCACATGGTTGGTTTTGAAGGTTTAAGGATGGAGAAGTTGTTGGCCTCAGAGCGGGTCGTGTTTTCGTGTCCTCTGGTCGTCTGTCCATGTCGCGTCTTCAGACATCGGCGCGAGAACACGCGCGAACATTTGGACTGTGAATCTGAGTCATGTGACTCATCCTTCACTCATCGCCTCTCGCCCATGGACACACTCGCACGCTCGTGTGACATGAACACCGGCGCCACGTTCCGCGTTCCGCCGCTGCAAGGTGTTCCGCTCCACATCAGCCGGGCCTGAGGGAGGATGCTCCGGCCCTGGAGCCTAAAACGCGTGGTTCGTTTCAGTCCCGCCTGCCCTCTGTGGTACCACTCGGCGGGGCGGGTCATCAGCACTTTACTGAGTCCATGTTTGAATCGGTGCACGGCGGAGGTGGGGGAAGGGGGGTGGAGAGAGGTGACAGAATCTGTGCCACACCGGTGGAGGTCATCTAGAAAACATTTGTATAATTGCCGTCAACATACTGTCTGGAGGCGACAACACATTAATCAACGTTAGCAAATTAAATATGTATATACCGTATTTTCCGGACCATAAGGCGCACCGTACTATAAGGCGCAGTCTGAATTACGGGGTCTGTTTCTGTATTTGACCCAGGTATAAGGCGCACCGTACTATAAGGCGCAGTCTCAATTACGGACTCTATTTCTGTACGGTACTTATTCTGTATGGCACCGTATTATAAGGCACTTGCTAAAACATACGATCTACAAGAAAAGTAAAACGGTGAATTATAATTGAAGTTTATTCTACTACTTGACAAAACGCACATTATTTTAATCACTGTGTCTGAATTAAAAAGCTGCGCACTATCGAGCACTCCGGGTTCCCTCTCTTTAATGTCTGAGTCCGTCTCGTCGCCAGACGGCTGTTCAGCAACGATGCTGGCTTTCGCGAAAGCTCGGACAACGGTTACAGCAGAAACCTCAGCCCAGGCATCCACAATCCATTCACAGACGGTGGCGTAACTCGCCCGCCGCTGCCTCCTGAGTTTTAGTAAACGTGTGTTCGCCGTCCATCATCCATCCCTCCCATGCCGCCTACAACTTTACTTTAAACGCCCTGTTTACACCAATGTCCAGCGGTTGGAATTCTTTATTTAATCCTCCCGGAATAATGGCAAGCTCCGTATTAATTTTCTTAGGCTTTTCTGTAAGATGAGCGCGCATGGAGCCACAAATCAGCAGGACGGTGATGTGTGGAAAAAAACACCCGGTCGCACAACAATACTTTTATAGATTTTTGAACTCAGTACACGTATAAGGTGTACCGGATTATAAGGCGCACGTCCGATTTCTGGGAAAATTTTAGGCTTTAGGTGCGCCTTATAGATACGGTATATACTTTTTTGAGGGTGAGGGAGAGTTTGGTAAAGCAGCAGAATTAATGTGCTGACCTCATCAGTACCAAACACGGGATGAATTAGAATGGAGACCGCAATCCATACCCTCCTGCCCAATATGTCTGTGTCTGACCGCGTAAATGTGATGTTATATAAAGTAATATATATATATTATATATATAGAGACGTCTGGTGTGTTTTATTGTTTTTTAATTACGTTCCCTCCTCTAACGCCCCGTTCCCGTGTTGCCCTGTTGCAGGGTTCCTGAGTACAGGAGATCAGGCTGCGAAGGGCAATTACGGCCTCCTGGATCAGATCCAGGCCCTGCGCTGGATCAGTGAGAACATTGGTTACTTCGGCGGCGACTCCAATCGCATCACCGTCTTCGGCTCAGGCATCGGCGCCTCCTGCGTCAGCCTGCTCACCCTGTCCCATCACTCGGAAGGTAAGAGAACCTCCGCCCGCGGCGTGCTTAATGGAACCTGTCTGATTCTCACGCTCATGGACCGGTGGTTCTACGTTCTTTAACATGGTGGTTCTGCCGGTGGATTTTATTAAAACGGCTGCCAAAGTGCCTCAGCGTCTGCCAGCCGTCGTACCGTTGCGTTCTTCCTCCACCGGTGAACTGAACACAAACCCACGTGAATGCATCGTTATTTATACATAATATTGTGCTTCTTTGTTGCCACTGTGTTAATTAACCGACAAACGAGTCATTATATTTATTTATACATATATAAATACATTCTATGTGACGGGGAGTTAATCCTCAGAGGCTTTAAATCTTGGAAACCTGGGTTTCGTGCTGCCTGCCTCTGTGTCGACACCTGTTGGATTATTAAGGAACTGCAGTTTTTTTATTTTATTTAACCACCTTTTTTTAAAAATTAGGCCTGGAACTGCCGATATCCGGGCGTTCAGTCGCACACACCCCTTGAGTGTGTGTGAAAGAATGCGCCGATGCTTCGTCCAAACCCCTTCAACCTTGATGTGGACAGGCTACAACAGCCGAGGACCTGTCCACCGTTGGTTCCCAAACCTCTGAATCTTTGGCTGCTGTGATCAGAGGCCCAGGTTTTTCGGGTCGACGTTTTTTGCAGCGTCGTACATCTTGGCAGATCTTTTGGAATTGGGGCAGCGCACCCCTAACCCCCCCCCCCCATTCTAAATTCTCATTCGCCGGAAAATGAATTATTCTCGACCCCTGCATGATTGAATCCTCATTCAGTGTTGAATAAAGACACGAAACGTGAGTTATACTGAGCGAACGGAGTGTGTATTTGTTAGTAGATCTGGGTTTGATGGACAGTAACACATTAATTCAGGTTTATATTTATATTTATATATGTTTCTGGTAGAAGGTGAACCCTTTCAGATCTTCTAATCGACGGGAATACCTCAGACCAATCTTTAAAAGGTTTTTTTTTTTTTTTTTTTGATGTAAGTTTTTCCTGGCTCTCCATGGCGTTGCCTGGCTTCCCGCTCTGTAAATTGGCTATTACAGATGCTGATATTTTTCCCCCGAATGGAAGCGCAGGCCGTTCTCGGGTCTGACGAGATAAAAAAAGGTGGTGGCGAGGCGCTGGCGAGGCGATGGCGAGATGCTGTGAAATTGAAACAGGAAGCCCTCTGTGCTGAACGGCGCTCCGCTGGCGAGAATATCAATCAGACGTTTTCACATTCATTCTTAAAGCTGCCATTTAAGTCATGAGATGAAGAGCCGGGGTGTGAAGTGGCCTGACACCGGGCAGGGGCAGCTGAGGGGAATATCAAACAGCCCCGGTGAGTGCACTAATGCGCCCTCAGTGTTCTCCGTTTAAGGGCCGAATGCCGTCGAGGCTTAACACTGAACACCGAGACGAGGAGCGTGGGCTGATCTCTGTCGTAGATTTAATGGATGGAGGATGGAGGGTGGGCGTCGACCTCCGGTGCTGGCCCTTCATTAGTTGTGGAGGTGCGGGCTCCTGGCAGGCTCCTGGCGGGCTCCTGGTGGGCTCTGTGTGTTTAATTCCATACGAATCGTGTTCAGTGTTACGACTGTTGTCGCCAATATCGTCCACAAGGGCTCATGGTGATCCTCGTAAACATTCCGGAACGATGAGGCTGCAGCCACTGCGATAAGACTCCACCCCGAATGCCCCCCCCCCTTTATAAAATCCATTACAGAGTGGTGGGAGTGGGGAGAAGATCTCAGCGGTCCTACGATCCGCAGCGATAATAGAGCTTTTATTGACCGAGAATGCTTCCCCCATTAAAACCTCATGCCTCACATAACCTGCCCCGCCTGCATCGCCTGCCCCACCATGTACACTGACCATAAAACTGACTACGCCCTCGCCCCAATGCCCCGGATACGTACGTATTGTATATACGTATATATATACGTATACGGATACGGACATGATGTCCAATTACAGCCAACTGTCTTTATATTCAAACAGATCAAAATCCAAGTGATCTTAGTTTCTGGGGCGGCATGGTGGCTTAGTGGTTGGCATGTTCTCCTCTCGGCGCTAGGGATTCCCGTTTCGATTCCCAATCTGGGTGGAGTTTGCACGTTCTCACCATGTCCATGTGGGTTTCTTCCGGGTTCTCCGGTTTCCTCCCATAGTCCAAAAGCATGGATAAAGGTCAATTGAATTCTCCAAGTTGCCCCATATAGAGTGTGTGTGTGTGTGAGTGAGAGTGTACAGTAATAGATTGGCGCCCTGTCCTGGGTGCCCGAGACGTTCTCCCCTGGATGGGCATAGAGAACCCCCCCATGACCCTAGTAGAGGATAAAGCGGAAGATAATGGGTGGATCTTAGTTTTTTTTTTTTTTATTATTATTATTATTATTATCAGCCAGGAACTTTATCACGAGCCGAGTGATGGAGGAGCACCTGACGGTTATATCGGTTCTGAACATCGAGAGCTAATTAAGCACATTCCTCCACCCTCCCAATAACGATGATAATGATACAAAACCTGCTTTGCTCCAAGGACACACCCCTGGAATATAAAGCATACTTTAGGTCCAGCTGTAAATACCTCCCCCCTTCCACCCCACAGGTCAAGCTGGAAGTGCCGACCATCTCCGCCCCGTGAAGGTCGTTGCCGTTTCTTCTCCTTTTCCGGTAACTAATCAGCCTAAAAGCTCTTCTCGTGAGGATGTGTTCCCCGTTTAATGGAAAGCCTCGTACATTAAAAAAAAACAGAGGGGCCCCGTGTTTCACGTGACCGTGTCAGCTTTCATTTTTATTAAGACTTGGGAGTTATTGAGGACCATAAACGTGCCTGCTTGAACCGGCCTCGTTTTATTACCGGGATGCCATGAGTGCTTTGTGCCTGGAGCACTTTAATGTGATTAACAATATGAGCCGTCTGTTAGAGGACGGACGGGCCGGGCTTCCATCTCAGATGGAAATGTGATTATATTGTGTGGCAAGTTATTATCGTCTCTCGTCGGCCAATGGCGCTCTCTCTTTCCGTCCCGTCCCCACCACAGAGTCCGCAAAGATGCGACATTCAGGAAATACTTCAGAAACATCACAGGGTTCCGGAATCACTGGAGCGTCTCTTCTCCTGCCGTGTGGAGAACCTTCTTTACTTCAACGATTCCAGGAGACCTCCAACATGTGTTCATCAAAAAAATAAATAAATTTAAAAAAAACATTTTCTGTTTCAAAAAGTCAAATTTTATGTTAAGGTTTTAAATATTAGCCATAGAAAAAAATGTCTAATATTTAAATCCACACGGACACGGGGAGACCATGGAAACTCCACCCAGATTTGGATTCGAACCGGGAAACCCTAGTGCTATGAGGAGAACATGCCAAACCACAAAGCCACCACTGTAAGATTAAAATTTATAAAATGGCTCAGAGTATGAGTTTTTCGATTTTATATGAAATTTATTTATTTTAAATTAAATTATAGCACATATTTATCATCGTATTTTCCACTGTCTAAAAACATGGATTCATGTTAGGTTGGCTGCTCTAAATTGCCCCCATATAGCGTGTCTGTGTGTAGTGAGTGTGTGCCCAGTGATAGATTGCCCCTCTGTCCTGGCTGTATCTTCCTAGTGCCCGAAATGCCCCCCCCAACCCCGATATCAGTACAACATTTCGTTCGTGCTCCAATCAAGCGCTGATTTGTGGGTGGAAGGCAAAGCCAGAGAAGGCGAGTGAGGTAACGGAGCTCACCTGTGGCTCGCCTGCGTTCAGCACCCCACTCGTTCCTCTCATTTGCAAATGATCGCAGCTCCGTCGTCACCGACGGTATTAATTATTCTGCTGAGTTAATTAAACCTCATTACGACATAGCTTATTTCTTGTATTTTATCGCTATTAAAACCAAGCGACTGAAACTCAAAATAAACAAATGAAACTCTGCAGATGGCGATGAAAAGCATTACAGCTCCGTCTGCAGGGAAACACATTGCGTTTGAGATGTTGGCAAACGTGGCATTAGCTCTGGCAGTATATAATTTCCCCGTTCTGTGCGTTCTCTCCTCGGGAACGTGTATATGCCGCGTTCCTCTTTACATCATTACAGCGTCATTATATTTCTGGCTGCCATGTTGATTCTCTTAATTGCTTCTCATGTAATTAGGGCAGCGAGAGGTGCCGTGGTTACGGGAATCAGCTGGAAGCCTTTGGCATCTGGTTTATTATCCATCATCCATTATCTTCTTCTACTAGGGTCGTGGGGGGGTTCCCTATGCCCATCCGGGGGAGAACGTTTTGGGCACCCAAGACAGGACGCCAATCTATCTCTGGGCATACACTCACTCACACACACACACTCTATATGGGGCAATTTGAGGAATTCAATTGACCTTGATCCATGTTTTTGGACTGTGGGAGGAAACTGGAGAACCCGGAGGAAACCCACGCGGACACGGGGAGAACATGGAAACTCCACCCAGATTGGGATTCAAAACGGGAATCCCCAGCGCTGAGAGGATAACATGCCAACCACTAACCCATGGTTTATTTTATTAATCAGTATTAAACGCTAGACAGTTTTTCTTATTTGTGTTCTTAAAGGTAAATTTAAAGCCTCGATATAAAGACAACGGCAGCGAATCGGATTGTCCAGATGTTTGCATGTTATCACCTTGTCTGTGTGGGTTTTCTCCGGGTTCTCATGTTTCCTCCCACAGTTCAAAAGCATGGATTCAAGGTGAATGGTCTGCACTAAATTGCCCCTATATAGGTAAATCTACCCATGGTAGAGGATTCAGTGATGGATAATGAGATGCAGGGAGATCAGTGACTGTTGATGTCACACTGATGATGTCACACAGACAGGTCCGCATCACCAACGTCGTTAAATCTTTAATATTATTGAAATTCAAACTTTTTTTTCGAAATGCTGCAGTTCATATAAATCCTCAATAATGTGACTTCAGAGCTTAATTGATGGCTCGTTATATTTTATGTTCCGTGATCTTCATCGGCCTGCATCACGGCTTCGAACCGAACTCCAGACAATCCGAAACTCAAAGGAATAAGTTCTGCGTCGTCGAGTTCCGTCCAGAACAAAATGTCTTTCTGCCTCGACGCCTTCAGAGGGTTTTTTTTTTAGCCGTGTGGCGGTTTTTACGTTATTGTTACCTGAACTCGTCACCGAAATGTCTTCAGAACTTTGTCCAGAACTCATGATTTTTTTCTGGTGTTGTCGTGATTGATGATGGTCTGCAGGACGCGAGAACCGAAAGCAGAAGTGAGCGTGATGGAGTGAATGAGGAACTGTGCTGCAGCAATGTGTGTGTGTGTGTGTGTGTGTGTGCAGCAGGTGGGGTGGGGGTGGAGGTGATGGTGGTGGTATTGCGGGGTCCATGATGCGAGAGTTCCTCCAAGTGTCACTGAGAACTTCACACGTTGGTCTCCGGTTCTCCTTCAGGGACAGAGTTCCACGGCTTTGAGACAACTGAAATGACATTTCTGTTTTACTTCGTCACACATACACACACACACACACACACACACACACATATATATACACCCACTTACATACACATACTCCCACTCACACAAACACACACAAGCACACAATATATACACACACACATACACACCCACCCACTCACACACACACATACATCCACCCACACACAGACTCATATACATACACCCACCCACTTACACACACATACATACATACATATACACTCACTCACTCACTCACACACACTCTCTCTTCTGGATAGATGTTGTATGTTTTTTGTGCTCCTCGTGTGACCTCATTATAATTGGGTTAAAGGTGATGAACAAAGTTGTGTGGGTTCTAAGACTCATTCCAAAGGGCCGCGGTTCTGCGCGTCAGGCCTGCGGGCTCCGAGCCGGGCCGAGCTAACGCCGGCACGCTTTTGGTTCGTTCTTTAATTCATACATCAGGCGACAGCAGGGGCGGGTGGAGGGGAGCGCAAGCGTCATACAGCAGAACCAACGGCGTTGGTGACGGAGGCCGTGTGCTTTCAGGGTGCAGACCAATTTTGGAGGTGTCGGAGGAACTGGAACTGTTCACATCGTTCTACAGGAGCACGCCGTCAGGTTCCTTATGTGTTTGATTCACACCTCAGATAGGTGTGGCCTGGAGACGGTACTGACTCCGATCGCTTTATATCACACAACGCCTCGGATGAGGCCCTGTCCCAAACCAAAATCTAATCATCTTCACGTTAATAAACATGATCACTCTAAAGACACGGGGACACGGGGAGAACATGCAAACTCCACCCAGATTGGGATTCGAACCGGGAATCCCTTGCGCTGCGAGGAGAACATGCTAATCACCAAGCCACCGTGCTGCCCGAACAGTACTTGTACTTTTTTTGCATAGTGCAGAAATCTTTAAAAAGATTAAATTGATCACATGACCCAAAAACCGTACGGCAGCCGTGAGGCATGGTGGAGGAGGCATGTCGGAGAGCTGCTCGGTTCAGTCGCAGTGGTATCAAAACCACACCATGAAACTAATTCATCCTCACCCATGACCAACACTGACCTCACAGCCCCAATTCTTGAGGGAGTTTAACATGTTCTCCAGCTCCGTGTGTGTGTGTTTAAAGCGTGCATGTTCAGAGTTAGAGCGCCCTGATGCATTTCAGGGTTTCGCCCTCGACCCACCAAGAACAGATGGATTCCAGCGAAGGATGAGGGCCATTAGTATTTGGACGACGGCGCAGACGGCTCAGCCGAATGTGAGGGTGCAGAGTCCCGCGATACGTAAACGTCACATCGCTCAGAGCGTGAGAGGTGCTGCCATGATGAATGGCGAGTCGGACCGTTAGATATAAAGAGGAGGCATCCGTCGCGGGAGCGCGAAAACAGCGGTGACAGATTGGCCGTTGGCACGAGTGCAGTGGGTTCCGGATTCCGATTAAGTGCAGAGGTTTACATAGAACCACCACATGCTGTAAACACAAGACAGCTTTTAATCATCCCCCAGTGTATGATGGGTAATATGGATATGGAGCCTGAGTGCATGTTTATGATGTAAGGAGTGTACGGTGCACCTGACAGGGGGTGGTTATTACGGTTTATTGTTTGACAACAGACACCGCTCTCAAAAAAAAATTGGAAACCCGTTCTGCGTCGTCTCCTCTGCGGCGCCGTCCGGTGAAGTTCCACCGAGTCGTGATGGGGGCAGCAGAGGGTCAGTGCTCGCACCCGTAACCTCTCTCACACGGCGCAAATTGTAATAAATGTATTTTGAAGAGTCGGAGACCCCCATCAGACTCCTGGCCGGCGTTTCGATCGGCTGCAGGTCCTCGCGGGCCGGCGCGGTGCAGTTCTGACGGTGGGTCACGTTGCAGCTGCGCAGCCACATCTGGAGGGAGGCTCAGTCAGGATGCTGCGGTCTCCAGCTGCGCCGATCTAGAACCCTGCATAATCACGTAGCTCATGAATACCGACCAGGTGCGCCGCATCGAAAGCATCTGAAGAGGCTCGCGAATCTGTTATCACTCTGAACTCGCCGCACGCTCGGCTTAAAGAAGGAGCGTCTCAGACCGGGTACCGAACCAAACCGGGGCTTCACAGCGCCTCCTCCAGGGGCCTCCTCCTGGGGGGAGATCATAATTATATATATATATATATATATATATATATATATATATATATATATATATATATATATATACAAATATACAGAGCGTAAAAAGGTACGCTATAGAATTAATCTCGATTAAGGTTCAGACGACTTGTTACATAAATCCTTTGAACCTGATTAAATATAAATGCGGCTGAATTAGACTCCCGTCTTAAGCTGCGTTTAATCTAATAAAATTTGCATGTGTTCAAGCTTTCGTGTCCTATTACGACAAAAAATCAGTAATTAAAAGTAATTAAATGTTTGAATTGAAATAAATACATCGACGGTCTGCACAGAGTGTGAAAATATCCACATCGCATGAAACAATATGTGAACAGAGCATCAAACAAACATACAACTGACGCAGAACTGTTAGTTTACTACATTTATATTTAAAAACATATAAAGTGTATAAAGAAACGACATGTTTGATGTTTTACATATATATATATATATATATATATATATATATATATATATGTATATGTAAAATATAAAACATGTCGTTTATATATATATAAAAACAATATACATGTGACCTCCTTGCGTTCCATGTCAACCTCGTTGTCAACGGCCTATCTGTCTGTGCTTCTGATGACGTCACGTATTACCTAAATAAGTACGATGTAGTATATATATATATATATATATATATATATTTACTAACAGGGCGGCACGGTGGTTTAGTGGTTTAGCACGTTCTCCTTTTAGCACTCAGGATTTCCGGTTCGAATCACAATCTGGGTGGAGTTCTCATGTTCTCCCCGTGTCCACATGGGTTTCCTCCAGGTTCTCCGGTTTCCTCCCACAGTCCAAAAACATGGATCAAGGTCAATTGAGTTCTCCAAATTGCCCCATATAGAGTGTGTGTGTGAGTGAGTGTGTGTCCAGTGATAGATTGGCGTCCTGTCCTGGGTGTATCTGCCCTGCCCCCGAAACGTTCTCCTCTGGATGGGCATGAGGAACCCCCCGCGACCCTAGTAGAGGATAAAGGGGAAGATAATGGATGGATATATATACTAACAGTTCAGACGTGTCATTAGGAGAACATTACAAATTTCGATTCTTTGATGAGATGAATTTGGGTGGAGTTGCTGAAAAGCAAGGCCTCTGAAGCCTTCATACGGTAATGTTGTTTGGAACCGAGCAGGCGATGAGGTTCTGTGTTTTTTGGAAAGTCAGACACTCGATCCGACGGCGGGAGCAACGCGAGGCGGCGGCTGCAGGTTCTAACGGTTACGGAACACGCCGGCAATGGATTATCGTGCCGTGTCATTTTCGCTCGGCAAATTGAGTAATCACCTGTAGGGAAGCGGAGCCGAGAGAACACGTCGCATTATTACAATAATTCAATCGCGGCGTTTATTGCGCCGGTATCATTCCCGCCGCTCGTCCGAACGCGAGCGTCACTTCAGTCGATTGTTTTTCCGTGACGCTCTGTGGGATTTCCACCGTTTCTGCCATTTTATTTATTATGGAGAACCACGCGGTTCCCTCTGAGCGCACGGTTCCGTCGGAATTGAGGCGGCACCTCGGCGTTCCTCATGGCTTTCTCTCTCTCTTTCGCTCTCTCTCTCTGTCTCTCTCTCCCGCCAAAAAAAAAAAATCTTCCAGAAGCGCCCCTGTGAAAAGCAGCCATTATGGCGGGATGCATGGCGCGTCTGTGTCGCGGTGAGGGGAGCTGGCGCGCCGCGGCGTCCACCTGCGCAGGAAGGGCGACATAAAGAGCGTGCTCGCTGAAAGCCCCGTCTGTCTGCCCCGCGCTCGCCCTCGGCCTCGCCGTCAACCGGCTCTTTGTCCCGCCATCTGATGACATCAAACATGACCGAAATGAGAACGACTCCTCAGAGGAGCACCGCCAGCCTCCCATTAGCATTTATAGTAAGACCGGGTTCACCCAAATGCGTGGGTTTGCATGTTCTCCTCACGTCCGAATAGGTTTGGTTTCGATTCTTTAAAGTAATCATATTTAAATATTTATTTTCACCTTGATGTGACTCTGTGTCGGTACAGAGTGTGTGCCGGGATAGGCTCCGAAGCAGGTATAGGATTCCTCTCAGTTGGATTCATCATCGATACGTCGTTGGTGGAGCGCTTATAGATTCTGCTATAACAACCCCATGGTGTCCTCGAGCGGTGATTCTCAACCGGTGGGTCGCCAGCCAAAAAGTCTGTCGGCAAAATAAATCAAATAAATAATTTATTATAAAAAATCAATGCGCATCTGATTTTGTATTCGTCTTTCATCCGGACCGAGAGAGAGGCATGCGTCAGAGGCACACGGATTCTCGTTGCCATGGAAACCACTAGTCGTTTGCCGGTGACCGTTCCATTTCAATCTGTGATGTTCGGCGGCGAGATATAACGTTAATATAAACCTGGAATATCTTTATATAATTTTTAAATAAACTTGACAATCGCAATTTAATTTGCGCGTTTATATGTTGACGTGTTCCGTGAGATCCGTTGAGAACCGCTGCCCTAGTTTAGTATGAATCGTGTTTATTTGGCGGTTGTTTTTTGGCGTCGCTCGGCCTCTTTGGCGATGATGATGACATCACGACTTCGGTGAATTATTTGGACGTCTGTTGGATTTATCGCGCATTGTTTGGGTTTTATTGACGTGGCAGGCGGTTTTATTTAATCCAATCCAAGGACGTCGGTGAAATTAAGCCTCTTATGAGCTCAGGAACTAAAGAAGATACAATTCATATGTGAGGAGCAGCACACAGCTGATCGTTATCGGTTCCCGACGCTCGGAAACATCGACCCGCCCCGAAACACATCCTTCGACTGACAGCACGCCTCACAACGTCGTTGCCGATTACCCAGAATCCTCCGGTCCCGCCCGTGTGAGAGGAGAACCAAAACGACGTCACTCTCAGGACGACGGGGACGGGGACAGGGACGGGGACGGAGACGGAGACGGGGGGGGGGGGTGTTCTCTCTTGTCCTCCTGCCGCACTAATGATGTCGGAAGCCCGGGGGGATCGTATTTATTTTCCGCCGATCAAAAATGTATTCAGGTTCTAAAGCATTTAGTGCTTAACCAACAACAGGGATGATTTTAAAATCGACCTGCCCTCTGATTGACAGGCGGGGAGGCAGGGGGGGGGGCGTCGGGGGCGAGTGAGGACGTGTCCCGATTCCAATTCCAGATTCCAAGCCGCTCGTCGGATGCTCATGACTTGACGTGGTGGAGAGTCAGCCGGTCTGCGGTTTGGGACGCGGCCAGCGTGGTTAATGCCGCGGTTTTGTTCTTTAGCAGTTTGTCAGGAAATGATTGATTAAATATCCGGCGAATAGGAGATGAGGGCGGTCCGGATCCGACAGGTCCAGGATCAGGAACAGGTATCTGAATGGACACGATGACATCATCGATACCTAAGGTTGAACAGTAGGCATTATGCTCGCTGGGCTTAGTTGTTGGCATGTTCTCCTCTCAGCGCTGGGGATTCCCAGTTCGAATCCCAATCTGGGTGGAGTTTGCATGTTCTCCCTGGGTCCACGTGGGTTTCCTCCGGGTTCTCAGAGTTCCTCCCACAGTCGTAAAACATGCATCAAGGTCAATTGAATTTTTAAAATTGCCTCATATGGAGTGTCCTGTACGGTGTTGTATTTTGGGTTCTGTAGATTCGCCCCTCTCATCCGCGGTCCCGGCGTGTTCGGGATATTTCCTGCGTGGAGGTTCTCCTCGGTGGACGCAGGCCGTCCTCTGTGCTCAGATCAGAGGATTCGTGTTCCGATGAGGTTCTCTGCTTCTCCGTCTGTTTTTCTGCTTCACAGCGGCCACGTTCCTCGGGTTCTAACGGTCCAGATGGTACGCATACTGCCGCTCCCAGAACAGCCGAGCGAGCGGCCCCTCGCGGCTCCGGCGTTCGCGGCACGGAGGAAACTGGCGAGACTGCCCCCGTTTCCCGCTCGGTGATCAAAAGGCGCCGGCGCGAGGGTGGGATCGCCCCGACGTACGACGTTTCAACATCATCAGCGACGGGCGATGAGACGAAAGAACAAGCCTGCGAGCACAGAACACCCGGAGGAACCGAAGCTCCGCCCATTTTAATGGTGAGGAAACGTATCGGGATGTTAGCTTCACTGTGGATTAAAGAGTGAAGACTCCCATCTCGACGTGACGTTTTGCAACTCGAGAACAGGATGGGATTCGGCCCGGTGATCAGTCAGCATCCCCGAAAACACGGACGAGAAAAAGGAAGCGAGAAGATGGAGGAGGGATCGAGTGGAGGTCACAACAACACGCTGCACTTAGTATCAGAAAAACAACCTATTCAACATGCCCTCGTTCGACCAGCTGGAGAGAGAGAGCGAGAGAGAAAGAGTGCAGTGCAGGCAGCGCTGCTCTTAATGAACTCTTAATGAATCGGGATGCTGATGTGGGCCGCCTCCTCCATCGTCTGATCTGCACTGCAGCAGGTCTCTGAAGAGATGCGGTTGTCCGGGTCTCGCTGCAACATATAGAAGAGTTTCCCTCTATTTGCTCCTACAACGTAAAGGCTCCCATCATCATCAGCTTCGTCATCGTCATCATCAGCATCGTCATCCCACACAGTGTCGCCGAGCTCTGCGGCTAAACGCTATAAAAAAAATATGTTCGTATTTAACCATATCCATCCTGGGGGGGGGGGTGTTCCCCATGCCCATCCAGGGGAGAACGTTTCGGGTGCTGGGCTGATACACCCAGGAGAGGGAGCCAATCTATCACTGGGGACACACTCACTCACACAAACGCACACTCTATATGGGCCAATTTGGAGAATTTAATTGACCTTGAATCCATGTTTTTGGACTGTGGGAGGAAACCAGAGAACCCGAAGGAAACCCATGTGGACATGCTACACGGCTGCGCCCCTCTATATAAACTAAAGTTATTCAATTGTATAAAACCGAACCTGAAACAAACATCGTGAAAACGTTTCATCTGAAGGTGAAGGGTCCGATGATGATGAAAATGATGGTGTTCAGCTGACAGACGGACGGTTCCTGAAACAACCCCCCCCCCCCACCCCGGACGTTCTGCGGCGCGGCGTTCTCCAAAACAACCCAAAGTGAAAGAGGCTGCTGGTTCGAGGCTTCACCTCCGTTAACACCCAGCTCGTCTTATCGTTAACGGTTGCTCGACGGTTGCATCACGACCCAGCGTGCTTTCAGGAGGCCGAGGAGGATAATTCCAGTGGTCTCGGTTCCCGGGAGCCCTGGGGAATTCTTGGAAACGGAACATGCCCAGGAGCACGTAAACGGAGACGCGGGGCTGTGAGAGCCAGTTCATTAAGGAAGGAAACGGAACCCGGAGCTCAGACTGATGTTTCCTAACAGATGTTGAACAGATGTTTACGCTCATTTGCATAAACGGATTCCTGATGAGGGGGCAGGGCAAACTTTGATTTCGTAAATGCAGAATCATCCAGAAATCCTAAAGTTCAGGGTCAATGATCTGAGTGCAGCTCTGCAGCGTTCCAAACCGGAACCTACAAAGAACAAGCGGAGGAGGCGGCGGCGAGGAAAAACTCCCTGATGCTGGGACCTTGTGAGGACCGGTGGATCAGTGGGGGTGCAGTCTCATTGCTAGTGGCGTAGACGCCTCTGAGCGCTGGGGATTCAGGTTCCAATGTTCTCCACTGTGTATTTGTGGGGTTCTCCAGCTTACCCCCCCACACACATTCCAAAAACATGTATTCAATGTGAACAGGCTGCTGTAAATTGCCCCATAGAGAGTGATTGAGTTAGTGAGTGCACCCTGTGATTGACACTCTGTCCTGGGTGTATCTTCCAGCGCCTGAAACGTTCTCCCCTAGATGGGCATGTAGAACACTCCCACCCCCAACCCCCCGCCCCATTCTGGCTGTTACCTCTATTGCCCTTCGCTGCTGTACGTTCCAGTTGAGTATTAAAGTCCAAATGGGGCATTTTAATGAAAAATAAAAACTTTTTTTTTTAATTCCTCGTACATCATCTCGCTGAGTCCGTCTCCGAGTTGCACACAGATTACTTTAATAAATTCGTCTGTGATGCAGTGTGTGTGTGTGGGGGGGGGGGGGGGGGGGCGGTGGCGTAATGGCCTCACTCTGTGGTTTTCTTTTGCTCGCAGTGTGATGCACAACATCGCGGTTCTGTCTTCCCGCAGCTCCAACGCTACCGTACTGCACATCTCTAATGCATTATCATGCCGTTCAGCGGGCAGCGTGACGCGGGCGGCCGACTCCTCTCTGCGCATTTTTAGTATTTAGTTTCAGTCGTCAAACCTGCACTGTGATTACAGCCGCGTTAACATTATTACCATGAACGATTCGGTAAATAAATTACCAGAAATTAGGACTTTTATTATGTAAAAGAAATTCATTCATTCATTGTCTTCCACAGGCGCTGGGCAGATACACCCAGGACACACACACACACACACACACACACTATATGGGGCAATTCAAAGCAACCAGTTGACCTTGAATCCATGTGTCTGGACTGTGGAAGGAAAATGAAGAACCCTAGAAACCCATGAGCACACAGGGAGAACATGCAAATGAACCACGGATCCCGAACATTATAAACATTTACACAGTCCTCTGAGCGCGTTTTCGAATCGATGCGTGAAATACAATATATTATTTTCCCAATGTTTTCAATAAATGTAATACTTTGGCCAACAGATGGCAGTATTTGATCGTTAGGAAAACCGGAATCCTGTTACTCAGCGTTCACTTTAAAAATGGGACTAGATCACGTCGTTATTAACGATTATGCAGACTATTAATGCATTTCTGAATCAAACCTTGTTTTTTTTTATTATATTGCATTTGTAAACGTTTTATAAAAGAAATAAGACACAGGAGGATGTGTATTATGAGGTTGTGTATTATTGGTTATAATCACGGAAAAGAAAAATGTAATTGTACGCCGCTGTCGACGTCGGGACGAATAAGACCTCTTTATATATTATATACAATAAGGCCACGCCCTCTCGCGCCTTACAAACCTGGCCGATCGGATCCGTTGATGCACCCGCTTTTAATCAGTTATTCAGTCGCCGTTCGCTTTAATTGTTTGGAATCTATCAGCGATGCGCTGGCGGAGTCGTTAAAATGATCCAGTCAGCACAAAAAAAAAAAACTAGGACATTAGAAATAGGACTGGGAGCGAAAAAGGAAGCATCGTGGAACGCGGTGTGAAGCGAGAGGCAGGTGGTGAGGTAAAAAAAAAGAAAAGATTTTAAAATAGAACTGCAGTGGTGGATTTCGGATGTCCCGCCCCCCCGCCGCGCCACTCAGCGCCACGCAGGGAAGAAATTGGCTTACATCGGAGTAAATTAGCGGCATACCGCCGTCTCCAGACTCTGAGGTTACGCTTCTGCGGCGCCGGGAACTCTAAATAAAAGCACCCGAGACCCCGTCGGCTGATCCGATCCGATGCATGTGTGGCACCGCGCAGGGTTGGACGGGAAGGTTGGGCTGGGTGGAAGGGGTGGTGGCCCATTATGCAACGTATGGGACCTTCGCGCCGTTCCATAGCCGTTCCGGCGCCTCATGGGTAAACCGAAGCCTGAGATGTTGTTCCTCCATTGTTTGTTGATCAGACATCAGACAGCCGAGCGACCGAGTCGCCGTCCCCGTCAGACAGGCGCTCATGGACGCACTGGGAAGCCTCCGAATCGGTGAAGGCTTCATTAGGCACGACCGGCTTCCTCGCAGAACGAACATCTGTTTGCTAACTGCTGGCCTCGTTACCCGGCCCCCTCCGTCTGCCTTGTTGTCGGCAGGGTCCCACGTCTGCTAATAGAAACCTCGTTAGGAGGCTGTTTCCGGATCCAGAACCGTACCGTACACTTCCACGGCCAAATCGTCCCGACCGTGCCCCGAACCCGCCGACGGCCTCGTGGTCCTCGTCACTTGTAGGTTAGTCGCCATTGTAAAGGGATGCTTGTTCCCGCCGTGACTCCTTGGTGGTGAGAAGGTCAGAGTTTTCTTTCTTCCTCACCCTCCTCCTCCTCGTCTTCCTCGCGGTGAGCGGAGGCGCTGAAGCGATCCCAGCGCGGTCGGCCGATTTGATGAGAGCCGGGGCAAAGTCAATTTCTCCGCGTCACAACCGATAAAGCTCCGATGCAAATTAAGCGAAGGCGGCACGCCGGGCGCGGTGCGTTGGGAATGCCGGATGGCCGGCTTGCGTGCGATCGATGCCGTATGCGGCTGTTTAGGTTGGATAAATGTTGCGGGCCGGAAAATCAAGAGGTCGCACGGCTGTCTGAAAGGCAATTAGCCCGTGTTTCTCAGCACCGTACGCTTCGCAGGGAATCACCCGGCCATGCCGACGCGGACGGGAAACGATGAAACGCCGACTCTCCAACCCAGTGGCTTCGCCGGCTTCGAGCGAGGCGTCATTCCCGAGCTTCTCGAATCCATTTTAATATGCCACATAAGCACATAAAGGCCGTTTGAGTAACGTTCAGCCAGCGATCGAGTGTTTCGGCGCCGTTTGCGGCGCTTATTAGTCCTCTGAGGGAGCGACAAATCAACGTTATCGGCTCCCACGGGTTCCCCAGATCAATCTCGGCACCAGCGTTCTCACGTTCCCATTAATTTCTGCATTTCTAGTGTTTAACATTTGCACACCCGCGTTTTTAAACAAATGAGACGGTTTAGAGGAACGCAGGCGGAACGGAGCAGAGAGGCCGCACTTAGAACACAACATCGGCATCCCAAAGCATTCCAAAGCATCCCTACTGAAGAATCACAAGGTCCGATGTTCTAAGGTGACCAGTTACACAATTTTGTAAATGTTGATGTGCTCAAAAGAAGGGTTTGAGAAATTGTTAAAGCGGCAACCACCACACACTGACGAACCTCTGAAAATCCGCAGGTCTGAGTCCTCTGACAAAACCTCTGAATTAGAACGTGTTCTGTCTGAGCAGACGGACTCCGGCCGTGCGGTTCCCCGGGTTCGGGGCCGAACGTCGATCCTGCGTTTTGGTCTGTGCTGCTGTTGGAACCGTTCTAAAGACCGACAGAGAGGCTGGACGTCGGCGCGATGGTGCCGGTAACCCATGAACTCTTTACTGGAACCGTTCCCGGAACCCAACCAGATGTGCTTTGATTTCCCGCCGTTTTCCGATCCGTTTGTATTCTCGTCTTTCGGAATGCCGCGTGGCCGTGATTAACTGGATAATTGCGGCAGGCGGGTGGCAGCGCGGTGTTGTTCTAATGCCCACCGTTCTAATGGAGCGGACGGGTGGGCGGAGAACGGTGGAGGACACTCACCTGCCCGCACTCTGACTGCAGCCAGGCCAAGGCGAGTCTTCACACCAATCCCTATCCGTCCCCACCAATCTCTCGCCGGCATGAGCACACGGTCTCGTGAGCCGAGCAGCTCAGCTGCGCGAGCTCTTCAGCCCTCAGAACGCAGAACGCAGAACCCCGGGGGAAATCTACACGGCTTGGGCTCCGTGCCCAGAGTCTGCCGTAAACATGAGGGAGGGGATGAAAGCGGCAAAAAAAAATAAAAAGTCGAAATGCACGAAGGAAGGGAAGCGAATAACATCCTGGTCCTTTCTGAGCTGTAATCGTTTACACCCCCCCCCCCACTCCCGGTACTATTTTCCTATCCTGTCCTCCACCCTCCTCCTTGTGGATGTATCTATAAGCTGATAATCTCCATCGTGATCAGCGAGGCAGGAAGGCAGCTATTGAATGTCCTCCCCGGACGGCGCTTGAAAACATATAAACGCCCTCCCGCTCGCCGCTGTCTCCGCCCCCCCGCCCGCCGCCCCCCGGCTTTGATATCCGACGTCGAAATCACAATTGCTTTCCCTCGAGGTTAACACGCTGCTTTTCAATCTCGCCGCTGAGATAGGACAACCCCTGACCTGCTCGATGCTTGATGACAGTCATGTGACCGATAAGAGACACCTGATTGGCGGGAGCTGGATGTCATTAATAAACATTCGATCCACCCTGACACTCGGTTCCACATTTAGGGAAGAATGTTTCAGGCACTGGGCAGATACACCCACAGGAGGGCGCCAGTCTATCTCTCGGCACACATTATACACAGTATAGGGGCAATTTAGAGCAGCCACTTCACCTTGAGTCCATGTTGTTGGACTACGCAAACCAGAAAACCCGTAGGAATCCCACGCAGACACGGGGAGAACAAGCCAACTCCACCCAGAACGCGATTCGAACCTGAGTAACCTGAAGAACATGGTAACCACTAGGCCATCATTCCATGGGGTCGGGATGAAACGGAACCTGCTCGTACCGGCTGGCGTGACGTGAAGCGCACCCCGAAAAGAAGCCATACATAACCGAAGCCATGAATATTCATTAGCCGTCCATCAGGCCGCCGTCTGCTGCTAATTAACTCCGTGATTGAGATCCAAATCACATCCATCAGCTCTGATTTAGGTCGTCAGCCCGCGAGTTCCCGGCTGGCGGGAGATTCTGCTCGGCTGGTGACGGTGCAAACGTTCGCGATATGTTCTCCTGTCAATGAGGTTCTGTCAGATGCGCCGGTGATGAACACGGTGATGGTCGTGGTTTTTAATCCCGGAGAATCACCCGCCATCACGGCCGCTTCCAGCGGAGACGCCGTTCCTCGTCGCGGCCGCGTGATTTATTAAACAATCTTCATTTGAGGAGATGGAGGTCGCCGCGGCTTTAAACCCGGGGCGGGCAGGGTGGGGTGGGGCGACGCTTTTTTTTTTTGCCGCCTATGAACCCTATATTGCGTTAATTGGATTTTTAGAACGGGCTCGGAGGTTCGTCGGTGTGCGGTGGGCAGCATGTTCTCCTCTCAACGAAGTTCAAATCCCAATCTGGGTGGATGTTCCATGTCCTCCCCATTTTCCTTCCACAGTTCAAAAACATGGATCAAGGTCAATTGAGTTCTCCAAATTGCCCCATATAGAGTGTGTCTGTGTGAGTGAGTGTGTGTCCAGTGATAGATTGTCGCCCTGTCCTGGGTGTATCTGCCCAGCACCCGAAACCTTCTCCCCCCCATGACCCGAGTAGAAGATAAAGCGGAAGATAATGGATGGATGGATGTTCAGCTAGTTCTACGCCCGTCACCCACAAAAACAATGAGACCTGATCACCTGTAGAGCCTTGGGCTCCGGTCGCGGCATCCTGTTGGGTTTGTAGGATGTTTACACTGGAAGTCGGTGGCACGTCTAGCTCCTCAATTAGACAAGGAGGATCTGAACTCCGCCCAAAATCAATCATCTCAACATCATCGCTCCACGACGTCTACAAGAAAACAATTATTGCTATTGAAACTGCATTAAAGGAGACTTGTGGTTGGTATGTGTAACTACACTCAGCGCAGCGGCCTCGGTGGACGGCGTACAGTGAGGCGGTGGATTTGGGGTTAACTGCTAACCCAGTTGCAGTGACGATGCACAGCAGCAGGTTAATTAGAGAGCGTGATTCGGGGCCGGTCACATAGCCTGGCTGATTTAATCGGGCCGCACCGACGTCTGGCCTCGGCTCGCCGGCCCGAGGTGCCGCGAAATGTCAAACCCTGACACATCATCACTTCAGGGAGGACAAACCGGATTTGGGAGCCGTGCCGCCTCCGCTCTGAGAACTGGAGAACTCGGACTCGTCCACGGGACATTTTGATGAATCGTTGAGGCCGGGCTCCTGGATGCAGGAGAACCAAACCGTCACACGGAAAAAAACACAGACTTTTTATTTGGAACTCTCTGGAACCGGAACGTCGATTTGAAATAACGCCAACCGCTTAGTAACGTCGTTTCATGATGCCGACTTCCCTTTCTCTCTGTGCCGCAGTCATCGTTATCAACGAATCCGACGGCGCGGAATCGATCCCGTGTTAATATACTGCAGTACGTACAAATTCAGCCGACCGCAGAGCTTTTGAGATTATGGGACGCGTGGGGAGTGTTTTATTCCCACGTCCCCAGAAGCGGGAACAACAATTTCGCAGGTGTGGCACCAAATTCAGCCTCCATCAGGAGGGCGGTCAGGACGCCTGCCTGTGAGGACCGTCTGCGAATGTGCCACCGTCTGCATCCCACCCCCCAAAACCTTGATTCAAACGAGTTTGGAAAACCCGTGGGAAGCTTCCGCTCTGAAAACAAGGCGAGACAGGAACGACATCACACCCCCCCACCCCCCGGCCCCCCCGCGGGTGCTGGATCGATCCGTCAGACGCGCTGATAAAAATAACTGCGCAGAGTATTTTATTTTGAGAGGCTGGGTGTCATAAAGAACGTCGGCACCTCGGAACCTTGGTGCCGAACGCCTTGGGGACGCCGTGGATCCGACTTCATCTCGGCTTTCTGTTCGTGTGGAATTTGGAAGGTTCTCCTTTTGGCCCCCGGGGGGGTTTACAGCAGTCTCATGTCCCCAGGTGTCCCATAAACAAGAGACCGGCTTCATTCTGATCTGCTCGGCTGACCCCGGATCAGCGGGGGAACCGGCGTGACCCTTGGCGGGATGAAGGCCTGAAAGGTAAGGGTCTGTACATGTTCTAAAGCCGCCGGTTCCTGAGGGTTTTAGGTGAACCGTGGCCTTCTCACACAGATCAGTGCCAGCTGGGTTTCGCTCGTGTACCGCGGACTGATCCCACGCCTCGTTCCGCCTTCGGAACCGCGATACGGACTCGGCCCCCTCCTCCTTTTAAGCGGTTCTACCTCTTTTCTGTCCTGTGTCACGTTCTCGCCCTGCAAGTGTCTCTGCTGTGAGTCGGGTGAGGTGGGGGGTGTCTTTCTGTGGTCCTTCCGTTCTTCAGCGCAACGTGTCGTATGCCCACAGCGTTCCAGCGTGATCTTTAGTGCTGTTCTGTCGGTCCGGCTCCGACCTTGAGCTGGCGCTGAACGCGTTCTCATTGGTACCGCAGGATCGTTGGTGAGGAATTTAACCATAAGACGTGACGACAGACGGGAGGACGCTGCAATGTCACCCGGAGCGTTGAGTCCGACTCGCTCATCCCGCTGCCCGCCACTTAAGACGGAACATATTCCGCCTCACTCATGCTCCGGACACTTAGTGGACCACTCGTCCTCAGCGTCCGATCCGACTCGGCTCTCTCGCGCTGATTGGTCCACGTGGTGTCCACTGCTACGTAACTCCCGTTCAGAGCAGAACCGTTCTGCTGATGGTGGACGGGTCGAGCACATCATGCGTTATGACCGACAGCGTGACATAATATTTAATTTCACATGTTGCTTTCACTCGCTAATTTTCACGCCCGTTGCATTCTCTCTCTCATTCTCTGTCTCTCACGTTTCTTTCCTGTCTCATGTCATGGGTTAAGTTTCGGTCGCTTGGCAGATAAACCCAAGACAGGACACTCACTCACTATATGGGGCAATTTAGAGCAGCCCATTCGACTTGAATCCATGTTTTTGGACTGTGGGAGGAAACTGGAGAACCTGGAGGAAACCCATGCGACACGGGGAGAACATGCAAACCCCACCCATATCGGGAATTAAATACTTTTTTTCTTTATCTTTGATTCAATTTTGTTCTTTGGTCTTTCATTTTCTTCTCTTTACATTTGTGCCTCTCTCTCTCTCTTTCTCTCTCTCATTCTCTCTCTCATTCTCTCTCTCACTCTCTCTCTCATTCTCTCTCTCTGTCATTCTCTCTCTCTCTCTCTCTCTCACTCGCTCACTCTCTCTCACACACCTTGCGTTTTCTATTATTTTATACTTTTATTCCGTAGTTTGGATTTAATAACAAACTTTTGTCTGATGGCAGACTTTACTCTTTTTCTTTTTTTTTAATTTCATTTTTGAAGAAAAAAAAATCCTCCACAAAGAAATTTCCTGCTTCCAATAATCAAAAATAAACCTGAAAATAAAGGCGAGTTGTAACGACCTCGAAAAAAAAAAATCCTTTTCTAAAAATACAGCAGGACGGATTCAGCTGACTGCAGAGCCTTCAGACACTGTCTGTGTGAGGGGGGGTGTGGGGGTGGAGATGCGTTTTCCTCCCGAGTCCCCAAAAGTGTGAAAAACAACTTTCTCAGGTGTGTCACCAAATTCTGCCTCCTGCGCTGACAGCCCATCAGCGGGGCGGTTAGAACGCCTACCTGTGAGGACCGGGCCAAAAACAGAAGCCTCGATTCCTTTAGAATCCATTCATCCATTATCCTCCACTTTATCCTCTACTAGGGTCGTGGTCGTGGGGGGGTTCCCCATGCCCATCCAGGGGAGAACGTCTCACTGGGCAGATAAACCTAGAACAGGACGCCGATCAATCGCTGGGCACACTCTATATGGGGCAATTTGGAGAATTCAATTGCCTTTAATCCATGTTTTTTGGACTGTTGGAGGAAACCGGAGAACCTGGAGGAAGCCCACGCGGACACGGGGAGGACATGGGAACTCCACCCAGATTGGGATTCAAACTGCGCTGAGAGGAGAACATGCCAACCACTAAACCGCTGTGCTGCCTCTTTAGAATAGAATCGGAATCTTTATCTTAAAGATCTTTAGAACTTCAGAACCCGCTGGACAGTTCTGTGAGTTCCTCTGAGGACTCGCAGACGGACTGCCGGATGCAGATTGTGGTTCCGCGTGATGTCATGTCAGGCTACGGACACACACACACACACCCGCCCCGCTGTGTGGAGCGCAGCTGCTCTACAGATCTTGCTTCTCCTGTGATGCACTTGGACCGCGTTCCTGTCCTCCTGCCTCAGTTTCAGGTTCCATGCGGTCGTGGCGAGCTCCTATTTCGGGCGTCTGTTTCCCCACGGTGTCTGTCTGCATTAGCTGCAGCATGCGCGCCGTCCGTCTGCGGGGCCTGTTATCACGTCGGGCAGGGTCTTGTAAAGTGTCACCGTAGCCGCGCACGCCCCCGGCCCCCTGCCCGGCCGCCTGCCGCTGACGCCGCTGTCAGGAGAGCGGCGCGTTCGCCTCGCAGTCAAATATTTACCCACTGACACCCGCCACCAATCCCGCCGCCGGCGTCCTAAACACGGAATCCGTTTCATTTACGTTTGAAAAACGCTGCGATTCGACGCGACGCGCGTTCCATCTCCCCCCCCCCCCCCTCTGCTGCCAGAGTCATGTGTTGTGGTGCAGCTATTCGGGGCCGCGCAGGGAGGGTGAGCTGTGTTTGGTGCCTAATGAGCATAGAACGTGTCGAGGAGAGCGACGGGGACGGGGGACGGGCGGCGGAACCGAGGAGCTTCTCTGCCCGCAGATGTGTTTTAATCTCCGGTCTGTGCATTTCAGATTTAAAAAATAAATAATGAAATAAAAGCCCAGCATCTCCCCGCCCCCGCGCTCCTCTAACGAGACCTGGAATCTGCAGAGGGCCAAGCGAAAGGGAAGCCGGTTCCACGCCGCGGTCGGCGGGACGGTCGCATTGGCGAGAGCTGGACCCTCTGTGAGGTCCGACACTGATGTTGGGTGACGGTTCCAGTTCTTCCCAAAGGTTTTCGGTGAGATTTGAGGTCGGAGCGCTGACAACCTTCTCCTTTATGTGAGTCTGGAAGCAGCTGTGGCTGCCCGCAGGCACACACACACACACACACACACACACACAGCACACTGAATTGTTCTGCTGAGGGTTGACGGGTCGAGAACTTTATGCAATGTATTTTAAAAACATTGGCTTTCACTCGCTAATTTTCACACTCGTCGCATGCTCTTTCTCTCTCTCTCTCTCTCTCTCTCTCTCTCTCTCTCGTGTTTATCTCTCTCTCTTTTTTGTCTCATGTCACGGGGGGATGGGGGGGGATTTCTCCATGCCCATCCAGGAAAGAACGTCGTTTTCAGGCGCTTAGCAGAGGCGCCAATCTATCACTGGGCACACGCTCACTTATATAGGGGCAATTTAGAGCAGCCAATTTGCCTTGAATACATATTTTTTGGACTGTAAAAGGAAACCGGAGAACCCAGAGGAAACCCACGCCTACTCATTCGTTCTCATGCCGTTCCTCCTCATATACTTCCTTCTCACGCGTCCTCACCTCCTTATACCTCCTTCTCACGCCGCTCCTCCTCATACCTCCTTCTCACGCCGCTCCTCCTCATACCTCCTTCTCACTTGTCCTTATGCCGTTCCTCCTCATACCTCATTCTCACGCTGTCCTCACCCCCTCATACTTCCTTCTCACACATTCTCACCTCCTCATACCTCCTTCTAAAGGGTCCTCACCTCCTCATACCTCCTTCTCACACCATTCCTCCTCATACCTCCTTCTCACTCGTCCTCATGCCGTTCCTCCTCATACCTCCTTCTCACGCATCCTCACCTCCTCATACCTCCTTCTCATGGGTCCTCACCTCCTCATACCTCCTTCTCACGCAGTTTCTCCTCACGCCTCCTTCCCCGCTTTCTCATCAGTAGGCCGGTCACACCGCATCCATTCTGCGATGCTAAAAATAGCCGTTGCGTTTGCGGTGTGCTGTTGGCCGCGGCGTCGCTCGGTGCGTGATCCGTTGTCTTCGCTCGTCTTCGCTCGCCGCGGACGGCGGATCAGAAAAACATTAGCGGGTGTTGAATCAAATGAGATTAGCGCAGAGGCTTACACAGACGTGGCGTCCAGATAAACACTGATAACCCAATCAGAACTCATTACCGCTCTCATCTCGGAACCTCGCTGCCGTGTTGTTTCGGTTCGATCGGCCACGCCCGCCCGCCTCCCGCGGCGTTCTCATTACCGTCTAAACAGAACACAATGTTAAGCCCCGGACGGACGGTGGAACTCGTTCGTCAGATCTGATGGTTATGAGTTATGATGAGCTGCATCAGCATGTCGGCTTAGTGGTTTAGCATGTTCTCCTCTCAGCGCTGGGGATTCCCGGTTTGAATCCCAATCCGGCTGGAGTTTCCATGTCCTCCCCCATATAGAGTGTGTCTGTGTGAGTGAGTGTGTGCTCAGTTATTGATTGGTGTCCTGTCCTGCGTGTATCTGCCCAGCACACGAAACGTTCTCCCCTGGATCCTGGATGGGCATGGGGAACCCCCGGAACCCTAGTAGAGGATAATGGCGCGTGTGACGGGTCGGCGTGCTGTCCGGGGCGCATCGCCACAAACGTGGTTTCAATCAGAATGAAGGCGAACGATTGATTAACCACAAATTAGGTCGCCTCCACGGCTGGAAATGGGTGAGAGCACGGGGGGGTCGTGACAGCAACACACTGACGGATTGGTCCACTACGGCAGGGCGAGCGGGGTGAGCGGGAGGCGGCTGACGAGCTCGTGTACTGTGCGTGATATTGACTGCGACGTCATGCGGTGATTAGTGGAAGATTTTGCACTCGGCCCATCGAAGAGACGTATCGATCCGGCCGCCGGTACAACTCTCTCTCTCTCTCTCTCTCTCTCTCTCTCTCTCTTTATCCTCATCCGCTCTGCACCTCGTCCTCTCCTCGTTGGGCTGCCAGATACAGATTACCGCGAATGCCAGTCTGAATATCGGAGAACATTTAGTGCGGGTGTAAGGGTAATCGCTGGACCTCCTACTGGACTGTCCTCCGGTGTGCGGCCACTTGGACTCATTAAACCCGCCGTGTGATCCTCACTGCCATCCACACGCCTCGGTCCTGCGTCAGGTGACCCCTCCCTTCCTCCCTCCCTCCCTCCTGTTTATCTCCTCCATTGCCATGTCATTATTTAAATGCTGATGTTCCGTTGCATCTAAACTGTTCTCCTATCAGCGCTGTTGTCATGACGATGTGAAGGCGCTCTTACGATTAATTAATTTAATCGCGATTGATTGCAACAACGATTAATTGCCCCATCTCCGGTTAGGACCTGCAGGTTTGGACAGTGTTTTTATGATGGATCTGCAATGAACCGGTTTTAGATGAGAACCCTGAAGCAGAAGGCTATCGTAAGCGTGTCGGGATATGTTGTATTTCCGAATTATAGCGTCTGCAAATGTTTCCTGTAGAATCAAAGAGTCGAGACATCAAGGGCGTGTGAGAGGAAGATGTTATTGTAGATGGTATATATAGATCCAAGGAAGAGGGAACTGATATTAGGCATCCAGCATCAGCATCAGCACCAGCAGGCTCTCCTCACAGCAACAGCTTCACACAAACATTACAGAGTTCCCGAAAAATCTGCCGGCGAAGATAAGGGCGCGAGTGCTGATTTTTGTACATATCGGCGCTGACACATCCTAGCCTGTAGCCCCCCTGTGGTCAGAGCGGGATTGTGCGAGGGAATGCAGGGGCGCACATGACAGGAGCAACTGGATTACACTAAATTACAAAAACTGGGGAGGAACTATTGGAGCATGAATCTGCATGGTGTGAAGAACAGGGGGGGTGGGGGGATGCCACACTGGGCACAATGAGAAGCATTCCTGCGGGGGGGGATCCCTGCGCCTCATGGCAGCCAGTCAGACTTTAGGGATTTAGCCGTCACGGCGAGGAGACACGGCTTAGAGAAGAGAGCCCCGAGTGCGACCGGCCGAATAAAACGCCGTCATCAGCAGCGAGACTGTCCGAAAAAGTCTGTTCCGACGGTCCAGGCGACTTATTACGATGATCGTGGAGCTTATCCTACCCTCGTCCCACTCAGTGATGATCAAGATGTCAACGGGCACCTGTCCCTTTAAGAGCAGACAGTAATTACATGTGCGGTGTCGTTGTAATCAGCGCACTCTCTCAGCTGATGATGTGTAGCGCCGTGGCTCCCATATGCCGTGCTGCCGCGCACTTGCCGCAAGGTCACCGCCGAGTCCCTGCGCTGAATTATCTCCGTCTTCATCCAATCAGAGCATCTGCTCCGCCGACGTTCAACCGGCGCCTCGAGAGGAACCCGAGCGGTCGAGGTCGACCGAAACCCAGAAACGCAGTGGCGCTTCAGCTCGGACAAATGAGCGATCACCGCAGCGGCGCTGTCATAACTCACCGTGACCTCGATCTGCCAGCGGAGCCGCGGCGCTGATGGATCGGCCCGCGGGTCCTGACGCTCAGTAGCGGTGTCCGTAACGGCGTCGCCCTGATCCGATGCGTTTACCATGCGATCTGTGTCGTGTAAACGCAACAGGGAGAACACGCGGAGACGTCCGAACTCTGCAGGTTCAGAGGTTCCGTAGGCCGCATACATCATCAATCGTGTATTAATCAAATAAAGACATAAGTTAGGCGTTGGTTTAGTTGTTGACATGTTCTCCTCTCAGCGCTGGGTGGAGTTTCCATGTTCTCTCCGTGTCCGCGTGGGTTTCCTCCGGGTTCTCCGGTTTCCTCCCACAGTCCAAAAACCTGGATTTAAGGTCAATTGAATGCTCCAAATTGCAATTCCAATTGAGTGTGTGCCCGGCGATAGATCAGCGTCCTGTCCTGGGTGTATCTGCCCAGCGGCCGAAACTTTCTCCCCTGGATGGGCATGGAGAACCACCCCCCCCATGATCCTAGTACAGGATAAAGCAGAAGATAAAGGATGGATGGAAGAGACTATGACATCATCCCTTTAATTCATCCACAACATTAAGGTCACTCTAAGAAGCATATAGAACAGTAACGAGCCAATCAAGGGAAAACAGGCTGACGGAATATTAACGAGCCATGAGCACAATTAAAAGATCTCGCTGCATTATTTGCTGCGCCATCTCTCCATCAGCCGGTAATTTGTATCTGCTGTAGCTCGGCGAGGTGACCCTCGCTAGGAATAATTACTCCAATCAATCAGTGAGTCAGTCAGCCGGCGTGACGCCGCGCCGTACCGGCAGCGGACAGACTGACGAGCTTCTTCTGGGATGAGCGGCCGTTCGGCGTGTTACCGCGCGAGGCTGATGCTCGCCGAGTTTATTGCCTCAGGCTGTTGAACCGGCATCAGGATGCGGGGAGAGGAGCCAGAAATAATTTATAACATATGTTTGGTGGTTTGGAGGCAGATAAAGGGGGGGGGGGGGGTGTAAGGTGTGCGGATGTGTGCGGTTGCGTTGCAGTCGTTACATAGAGTTTGTTGCGGCAGGTTGAGCAGGTGTGTAGCTATAACAACGAGAGCTCCGGAGGTTTAAACGGCGTATCTCGGCTTGTTTGTTTAGTCTGATGGGTGAGAGGCCAGACTGTGGGATCCTCACTGCCACAGCGTCCTGTGAATGAGGAGGTTTGATGTAAAATTTTAAAAAATGGATATTTCCAGTTCTTAAATTTGACGCTGAGCTGTTTATCCAGCCGTGACATCATTGATGATTTCATATCAATATGCGTGAAATACAATACATTAATTTAATTCAGAAACTGCAGTTTAATACAAACAGCGATTCGTTATAAACTGTGTTCTGTAATTTGGCCACTAGATGGTAGTGTTTAATCGATAGAGAAACCGGAGTCCAGCATTCACTTTAAAAACCGGACTAGATTTCGTCGTGGAAGATCAGATTATTAACGATTTTGTTTTTAATAAACCTATTTTTCGGGGCGGCATGGTGGCTTAGTGGTTTAGAATGTTCTCCTCTCAGCACTAGGGATTCCCGGTTTAAATCCCAATCTGGGTGGAGTTTCCATGTCCTCTCCGTGTCGGCGTGGGTTTCTTCCGGGTTCTCCGGTTTCCTTCCACAGTCCAAAAACATGGATCAAGGTCAATTGAATTCTCCAAATTCTGCCCAGCGCTCGAAATGTTTTCCCCTGGAGGGGCATGGGGAACCGACCCCCGTTTTGACAGTGTGTTTGTCTGATAGTGTGTTTGTAAGCATTTAATAAAGCAATAAGATGTTGTGTATTATTGTGAATTGTGACTGTACTCTGCTTCGCATCGTAATTTATTTACAATAATACACAATAATACACAACCTTTAATGAACTCATTACACACACAGCGCGTAAAGGACGGCGCAGACGAGCTGCAGTTCCCAGGCCGTCTACTCGAGGTGCAATGTCACAGCGGGGGGTTTCCGGTTCGACCAATCAGACTAAAGCATTCAGGAAGTCAGGGTGACTTTAATGGCGAGTGCATGGCTGACCTGAAGTCAGTGAATGAGCGGAGCAGCTTCCAGCTCGCCGAGCTGAGCGTCTTTTATCTTGTGCACGTCATGGCGGAACGTCGGCGGGAGATGATATCCTTGACATCTGCTCAGCTGATGCGGGGAGTCTGCCCTCTGTCCTGCCCCCAGTCTCCGTCATGGAACGGCTCCAAACAGCAAAGTGCCCTCTCGAGTGTGTCCTCACTAAAGCATCAGCTTAGAAGTATTTGTCTCCACCTCCCACCACCACCACCAACCCCCACCACCACCACCACCACCCGCTCATTCAAATCTCCAATCCTCATCCTCATCTCTCCAGCCACCTCGGCGTGTCCTTCAGCATTGCCGTGCTGATGCGCGGCAGGACGCTCTCATTCTCACCGATCGGCTCCGTGCAATATTAACGGTGGACTGCGGTACAGATTCCACCAACGGAGCAGGTGTTATTTGCTCGGTGCGATAGGCCTATCCCAGCAGTGTCACTGAGGTGTTTAAACCCCCCCCCCCCCTACTGCATCAGTGTCACTGCAGAACTGACAATCAACAATCCACCACCCAAATGATACCTGCAATGTGATGCTGCTGACCAATAGAGAACAGAGAACCATCAGGGGACTAACAACACAGAACACAGATGGACTGTAATTACAAAACTACAAAGTGCATCTATATGATAACATCTATATGACATCTATATGATGTGTGTGTGTGTGTATATATATATATATATATATATATATATATATGTAAGTTATGTATCTTTCTGGGCGTCATGCCCCATTCTCTGTCCATATTTGCACTTAACCTGCAACATTCAGCCTTTGAAAAGTTATCTTAGTGCAAATGAGAAAGGCTAAGTGGTTGGCAAACATTTTCAGTGTGCACTGGGGCAGTGTGGTGCATGCGGGGCGCTGGATCAATTGTGCAATCAGGTGGGAGATTGCCCTGAGCAACCTGAGCCAGTAATCCTTTAAGAGACTAAACTACCAAAAAAAAAAAAAAAAAAAAAAAAAAAAGCGAGAGAGAGGAAAGAGAAAAGTGCACTGCATCAGCAACAGAACTCTAATAGAATGTTCTCTTCCTGTGCGTTTCGGGCCAAATGCGGCTCTGGATTTGTAGCTCTTTACGGGGGTTGATGGCTCTGATGTTGTGGGTGTGTGTAGCCGTTCGCTCGTGAGTTTATGGCCCGGCGGGGGTGAGTGTGGCCTGTGTGGGCTGACGGCGTCGGGCTCCGTTTGCTGCAGAGTGAGTGGAGTGATGGTGGCGCAGCAGCGTTTGCTCGTACTACAACTGAGCAGCCGGAAAAGCGATAGTAAGATCTGACCCTTCATCAGAGCAGCCGAACCGGTTCTCCGTGCGGAACTCTGTACCTACGCACGGGGCCGGAGAGTGGGCGCCTGCACCCGGCCGGAAGTTTGGAACACGGATACAGCCTTTTATCTTCCTCGTGTTCCCACTCTGAACAAACCTCATCGTACCCGTACCCGGTCAGGCCCTTCAGAAAAACGTTTACAGAACCTTTGGTTTTTCTCATCCTGGCTTTAAATCAAATCAAATCCTGTTTTTCAGATTCGTGGATATGCAAGTTAGCAGGTGGGAGGTGGGGGGGGGTGTGATCCGCAGGCGATATCACCCGACAGGCACTCGTAGAACTCTGGGAAGGTTCACTGCGCTGCACTTTTAAGTGTTTTTTTTCCCGCTCCCCACACGTCTGGTCTGACCCATCGGCTCATTAACAGTCCATTATTGGGGTAGAGCAGGAAAAACACTCGGAAATTGAAGCACAGTGACCCCTTTAGGATCAGGAGTGAACTGTCAGGAGGTCCCGTTTCACCCAAATCGAAAAACAACTTCAAGATCTGCTTAAAAGTTTGAACAGCTGGAGTCTGGAGGTGCCATAAGGTCGTAATGGGGCCCTTGATTGATGCACTGCTCTTAATGTTCTCCCTTCGCAAGCTCTGATTGGCCGGGAGCCAGGACATTACAAGTTGGCACTGCTGCTATGGCAACAGTGACCTCTATTGGCTGTTCCAGATTCCAGCATTCGGATGAGAGGGGTGTCGCTCCTCCCTGTAAGTTTTACAGCCTGTCAGATTGATTAATGGCGTGACTGTTGGTGGTGATGGCGATACAGACCACTATGAAGGAGGGTGGAGGGTGTGTGGTCATCTTTAAATTTGACTCCATTAATTGTCAGGAGGAAGTCATTGGATCTGTACGTGTGACGGCGAGGTGTCCACGGAAACGAAAGCGTTTGTTTGTGAAAGACGGAACGTGGAGACGACAGCGTGGCGCTCCCCGTGAGAACGGCGCGTCCATATGATTTAGAGCCGAACGTTTTTCGACCATCTGGCCACGCGTTTATTAAACGACTTCATTAAAGCGCTTTCTACAAAGATGCCTCACATAAAACGATTATTCCGAACCAGAGAGAGGCTCAGGAAGGAAAACAAGTTTCCTGCTCAGAGTCCCGATCCGTCACGCTCAGAAACGGCACTCTGCGTTTCGGCGGGAAATCGGTGAGACAGAGGGATGGGGATGAAGAGTCGTCCGTCGCGGTGCGGCGAGCAATTCGGCAGTGACTCAGCGTCTGGCTTTTGACGTGATCCTTGCGGGTTTGACCTTCACCTTCCCCTCTGGAGGAGTGCAGCTCTGCGGAACGCGGAACATTCGACTATAGCCTCATTTGCATAAGTGTGCATCGATTACATCATAAACTGAACTCCATCCATCCATTATCTTCCAATTTATCCTCTAGGATGGGGGGGGGGGTCTCCATGCCTATCCAGGGGAGAACGTTTCGGGCGCTGGGCAGATACTCCCAGGACAGGGGGGCAATCTATCACTGGACACACACTCACTTACACAGAGAGTGAGAGGCTGAGAGGAGAACATGCCAACCACTAAGCCGCCAGTGAATAATTACTCTTCAAAGGTTAGGTTAACATTTCCGTCACTCTCGTCCTGCAGGTCTCTTCCATCGTGCCATCATCCAGAGCGGCTCGGCGCTGTCCAGCTGGGCCGTCAACTACCAGCCGGTGAAGTACACGCGCCTGCTGGCCGAGAAGGTCGGCTGCAACGTGCTGGACACCATGGACATGGTCCACTGCCTGCGCAAGAAGAACGCCCGTGAGCTGGTGGAGCAGGACATCCAGCCGGCACGCTACCACGTGGCGTTCGGGCCGGTGATTGACGGCGACGTGATCCCGGACGACCCCGAGATCCTGATGGAGCAGGGCGAGTTCCTCAACTACGACATCATGCTGGGCGTCAACCAGGGCGAGGGCCTGCGCTTCGTGGAGAACGTGGTGGACTCCGAGGACGGCGTCTCGGGCAACGACTTCGACTTCTCCGTGTCGGACTTCGTGGACAGCCTGTACGGCTACCCCGAGGGCAAGGATACGCTGAGGGAGACCATCAAGTTCATGTACACCGACTGGGCCGACCGGGATAACCCCGAGACGCGGCGCAAGACCCTGGTGGCGCTTTTCACCGACCACCAGTGGGTGGAGCCGTCGGTGGTGACGGCCGACCTGCACGCCCGCTATGGCTCGCCCACCTATTTCTACGCCTTCTACCACCACTGCCAGAGCCTGATGAAGCCGGCGTGGTCGGACGCCGCGCACGGGGACGAGGTGCCGTACGTCTTCGGCATCCCGATGATCGGACCCACCGACCTGTTTCCCTGCAACTTCTCCAAGAACGACATCATGCTCAGCGCCGTGGTCATGACGTACTGGACCAACTTCGCCAAGACGGGGTGAGTGAGGCCTTCGCGAGGTGCGGCGGCGGCCCGTAGATGTCGCCGGGGGTCGGTGAAAATGGCAGAGCGGTTCGATGACGTGTTCGTCATATGTATGGGATTAAAGTCCCAATCGAAGCGTGAACCGCGTGGGGCGGCAGGGGGACGGAGGCGAGGGAGAACTTCGCCGGGGAAGCGTACAGCATTCCGGCCGGCGGAAGGGATCGATGGCCGCGGCTCCCACAGTCGATGGCCTGCTTCCCGGCGTTCCGCGGGTTCTGCTCGCTCCCTTATTTATTTATTTCCTCGTCCTCAGGCTGCGTTTGGCCCGCAGCGGCGGCGTTATGGATCTGTATGAGTTGAGCTTGTAATCAGGTCTAACAACACAAATCTAATTTGATGACCAGTGTTGCCGGCGGAACATCGATCGCGCGCCGCGCCTCCGCCCGTGTCCGCTTCGGCTGCTGCGCCATTAATAAAATAATGACACTGACATTTATGAAAACGTTTCTCCTCCTAGTGGGAAGACAGCGAAAGCGCGGGGGGGTGGGGTGGGGGTGGGTCAATTACAAAGCCACAATGGTGCGCGAACAGAATCCGATGATTAAGAAACAAACGCTTAATAAACGTGTCTTAAAACTAAACAGTTTGGGGAAGGCCCTATTCTGTTTCAGCATGACTTGGGTGTGTGGGGGAACTTCCATCCATCATGTTCCGCTTTATCCTTTACTAGGGTTGGGGGGGGGGGGGGTTGGGGGGGGGTTCCCCATGCCCATCCAGGGGAGAACGTTTCGGGCGCTTTGCAGATGGACACCCAGGACAGGGGGCAATCTATCACTAAGCACACACTCACTCAAACAGACACATTCTGTATGGGGCAATTTGGAGAATTCAATTGACCTTGATCCATGATTTTGGACTGTGGGAGGAAACCGGAGAACTGGAAGGACACCCACGCGGACACGGCAAGGACATGGAAACATGAAGCTGAGAGGAGAACATGGCAACCACTAAGCCACCGTGCTGTGTGTGGGAGACCTCGTGGATTGAATTGGAATGGAGACTGTGAGCCATGATCTGATCTAACCTCCGGGTTCTCTCACGGAACACTCCAAAAGTTTGTAGCAGGCCCTCTCTGACGGATGGAGGCCGTTAGAGGTTTCATCCGGATCAATCGTACCCGTCACTCCGGCAGTGGACCAGTTTACTACCCAGACTCCATGACGACCGATGATGTCACACTGCTCTCTGTGAGGTCTCTAATGGAGTCAGCATGTGATGTCACGGGTTTGCACCATGGGAACGTCTGTGCGGCGGTCGGGATGGCGCCACGGCGCCGCACATGGCACTTTCCCGGCCGCGGGGGATTACACGTCTTCCGGCGGTTGGCGGCGGCGCTCAGGGAACACATGGGCACCGGGATCACGAGTAAGCCGATGAGCCCTCCGATAAATAACGGGTAATCCGGCGAGCTGTCGGACGGGTGAACGTCCTCCGAGCGGGCCCGCTGAGCCGATCCGATACGGCTGCTGCCACCGCGCGTAAGGCAGCTGTTTTGTAATGAGATGACCCAGATCATCGCGCCCATTCTGTAAATCGGATCTGTGCGCCGGCGCCGGCGTGTGTCCGCGGCAGGTGTCACTCCCTAAAGCTACACACCGCTCACCAGTAAACCCCCACCCCCCCCTCCAGATTCACGCCCCCTAATATTTACTCGCCCCGATTCGACCCTCCACCCACAACCAGAGACCTGCCGGTTCCGGCAGCGGCTTTAAAGCCGTTCATCTTTATAAACAACTAATAAAAATAATAAATCGACGTTTAAAGGACGGGCGGTTCCGACGGGAGTTCTCTTATGTTTATTTGCTCCACCAGACATTTAATACCCCCCCTTTCCTTCCGTTCCTATGGAGATGGTGGTACTACCACTGCATCGGCATCCAGCTGTGTGTGTTTGTGTGTGTGTGTGTGTGAGTGTGTGTGTCCTGCCTGCAGTTAAACTAACCGTTCTATTTTGAGTTAAAGCGTTCTGTGGAGGCTTTTTCAAAGCCTCTTCGTACAGAACATCTCCAGATCTTTGCAAGGTCTCACCTCAGCAGCTCCCCCACAGGATCTCATTAAATCCTGGATCAGTGTCCTACAGATGACCCTTAAACCCCCCCTCCATAACACCCCCCATACATCATACGATCCATCATGAAACCAGACCCTGATTATAATTAGGTTTCCAAGCGAATAATTACACGTCGCATTTGCATAACTAATTCCTCATAAGGACACTGTTTGTCTACGATACAAGATTAATATTAATATTATCGTCCCCACCGATACTTAACAGTGGGGGTGTAGGCTTTTCTGTGATTCGTTACATGACAGCAAAATGAACTCGGAAGCGTTTGGGGTTAAATAATCGACATGGAAACCAATTGATTGTGAACTGGATGGTGGCGTTGTTAATCCCCACGTGCCAGCATCCCAAAATCACCGTGAGGTCGTCGGCGTCGGTCCGGATCAGTCAACACCAACACAGCTCACATTTAAGAAACGGCAAAGTTGAAAAGCTAAATCATAAAGATAAATGCTAAATTGTAATCGGTTTACATTCAGGAAAGTGAGGACCTGCTGACCCCCCACCCCCACCCGCTCCTCCGAGGTTCCTTCCGGGTACCGGAGCTAATTACCGGCCGTGTCTTTGTTCCACTGTAGTTCAAAAGGTCTCAGGTAGCTGCAGAATCTCTGTACCACTCTTCTTATTAATCCCGGCTTGTTAATTTCGCCTGTGCCAATATCCACCTTGGCTCAGGGGGTGGGCGTTAATGAGGGAATGTCTACTCGGGATTGGGAGGTCACTCTGAGACTGCAGAACAGTGTAACCGAGGTCAGAAGCATCAATAACCAGATATTTAAAGTATTTGATCATGATTGTGTGGGTCCTGCAGCCTATCCCTGCATTTTAAATTGGTCACCAGTCCATCACAGGACCGGCATGTCAATACATTCAATCAATGGACCTAATGCACAAGTCCAAACAGTGTGGAGAACATGCAAACTTCACATAGAACTAACATCTGCGCACACGAGCGTACGTCCCACAGCACTGCAGGCATGCGGGTTAAACATATAAACCGATGTTTGTTATTATTTTGTGCGGATTTGGTCTTTGGGTGTCGCATCGTGATGAAGAGGGCGCAGGCGAAATTTCAATTTAAAGCCAATAGACGTGTGAATTGACGTGAAGCCGGGGGGGGGGGATAAGCCGGCTTTAGTGTGAAAGGGGCCGTGATGAGGAGCGGGATAAGCCCCGGCACTCTTAGCCACTTCTCTGTTTCAGCGCTTCATTTCGGGGATTCATGCCGAACGTCAGATCCGTATCGATGGATTCAAACCGAATCCGTTCTGCGTGCGATTTCCCAGCATTCCACTGGTGATGGAGCACGTGGTGGAGATGTTTGGGAGTCAGCCGCAGTTAATTGCCCTTTCTTCCTCGCCTCGTGCCTCCACCGCGCAGTCGTGTTCATATTTATAAAACATGACGATGTAGAATATTCATCATTCCAAAAATGGGTTCTATTATTAGAGAATAGAGACGTTTCACTAAACATTTCGTTTCGTTTCGATCCTGTCGAGTTAATCAGCGTTAGAAACAAATAAAATATCAATTACACTTACCATATAGGGTGGCTTGGTGGCTTGTTGGTTGGCCTGTTCTCCTCTCAGCGCTGGGAATTCACGTGGATCAAGGTCAATTCCATCCATCCATTATCTTCCACTTTATCCTCTATTAGGGTCGTGGGGGGGTTCCCCATGCCCATCTAGGGGAGAAGGTTTCGGGTGCTGGGCAGATACACCCAGGACAGGGAGACAATCTATCACTGGGCACACACTCACTCACACAGACACACTCTATATGGGGCAATTTGGAGAACTCAATTCACTTGATCCATGTTTTTGGACTGTGGGAGGAAACCGGAGAACCTGGAGGAAACCCATGCGGATACGGGGAGAACATGCAAACTCCACCCAGATTGGGATTCAAACCTGGAATCCCTAGCGCTGAGAGGAGAACGTGCTAACCACTAAGCCACCGTGCCGCCCCCAGGTCAATTGAATTCTCCAAATTCTCCCATATAGAGTGTGTGTGTGTGAGTGAGTGTGTCCAGTGATAGTTGCCCCCCTGTCCTGGGTGTATCTGCCGAAACGTTCTCCTCTGGATAGGCATGAAGAACCCCCCCCCCCTCGCGACCTTAATAGAGGATAAAATGGAACATAATGGATGGATGGATCATAATTAAGGTTGTGTTGCCCAACGTCGGTGTCTGACCTCACACATGCTCCTCGGAATAAACACACACACCTCGATATGAACTCGTCCCAAAATCCTCCACGCCTGCAGCCCGAACGCGTTCTCGAGTCCCCCGTCGCCTCGCTTTGATTTAAACAAAAGAAAACGTGTAAGTGGGAAACGTATCCTCGTGGTACAACCAGCCGTCGCTCCATCCATCAGCCGGACGGCGCTCTCAAGGTTCCGGCTCAAAGTCACGCCGTGCATGTGGCGTTTCGTTCTGTGCGTCATCTCCAGACCTTGTGAGAACGAAGCGGGAACAAAAAAAAAACACAAAAACGACAACATAAAAGGAAATAAAGGGAAGCGGCCGCATCGTTCTGTATCTCCCCCGATCTGCAGAGACGCTGGGACCTGGAGGCCATGGAGTCTCAACAGTCGTTGTTGTTGTATATGATGGTGTAGATACGAACCCGATTCGGCTCAGGCCTTCGGGGTCGCCGGGTCCTCGCAGTGGCATGGATCACGTGATATCCACCCCCCCCCCCCCAGGTCTCCCAACGCGTCGTCTCAGATTCGGTCATGCCTGGCTCCGTGCTAATTCATGCGTTTTGAACGGGAGGGGGGTGGTGGTGTGAGGGGGTGGTACTCACTCGAAATGAGGCCACATCTAATTTAGCGCCGTGCCCGCTGACCGCGGAACGTTCTCGTAAACAGACATTAGTGCTACTGAGTTTCGTCATGCCCCCGTGCGTATTACGACTCCCCCGTCCGCCGTTGCGAGCGCTCGGGCGGCGTGATGAGTCATCGTCCCGCACCCGTCCCGTCTCTCCCCGAAGTGAGGGGACCATGGCTGCATTGTCACAGCTGCTCGCGCATCCTGACACAACGCCGCCGATGGCGTTCCCCCTCTGCGTGCCGCTGCAGGATCTCCCAGGATCTCAGAAACTGCGAGGGGCGATGGGACTAAGACAGGGGCTTAACGAGGAGAACTGATTGAATTTGATGCAAATCTGTCATTCAGGTTCGAATCCCGATCTGGGTGGAGTTTGCATGTTCTCCCCAGGTCCATCCATCAAATTATCTTCCGCTTTATCCTCTAGTAGAGTCGCGGTGGGGGTTCCCCCATGCCTATCCAGAAGAGAACATTTCGGGCACTGGGCAGATACACCCAGGACAGGACGACAATCTATCACTGGACACACACTCACTCACACAGACACACTCTATATGGGGCAATTTGGAGAATTCAATTGACCTTGATCCATGTTTTTAGACTGTGGGAGGAAACCGCAGAACCCGGAGGAAACCCACGCGGACATGGGGAGAACATGCAAACTCCACCCAGATTGTGATTCGAACTGCGCTAAGAGGACCACTAAGCTGCCGTGCCGCCCTCTCCCCGTGTCCGGTTGGGTTTTCTTCTGGTTCTCATGTTTCCTCCAACATTCTAAAAACATTGGATTTCAAGGACAATTGAATTCTCCAAATTGCCCCATACAGTGTGTGTTTGTGTGAGTGAGTGTGCCCAGCAGAACCCTACACATGTTATCTCCCCTACCCACATTAACCCCTCTCTCACACCACCTGTAGAGAATTAATCAGATAACATGTTGATTTTGTATTCCGTGTTGTGTCCTATATGCAGTCTATGGGCAAATGTATTAGGACACACCCGGTTTCAGGCTTTTCACGTGGTTTTAAGGTGTATGGGATTTCTGTATGCGCTCAGACTGTGATGTTGGAGGAGGGTGGGTTTTTTTTTTTTTGGGACAGTCAGAGTGTTCCACATTCAGGTCATCAGGCCTTCCCCAAATTGTCCTCATGGAGATCTTTGGCCCCTGAATTTAGAGGGTTCCATAAACCGTACAGGTTACCGTGTTCTCCGGCGAGCCGCTAAACGAGGACGAGATGAGACAGATGGGATTATTCTTCCAACCGACGGTGCGATCTGCACGGCGTAAAATCGCGTTACATGCCGTAGATTATTTCTGTAGTGGGGGGGTAAGTGGGGGGTGTTAGATGTCTGATAGGATGCTATCACTGAGGGGCTGCATCTGCTGTGCCACGGAGGCTGCCGCAGTCACCTGGCATGTGCACAAATCTGCGCAGGCCAAGATGCATGCTGCATTGATTCCATGAATTATGCATCCACCCCTTCGGTGCGAACCCTCCACGTGTCTCGGAGCCGCCCACGGGTGGGGCGCGACACGTCGCCGACTCCTCCGGATGCGACCTTGAGCGCCCTTGCGCCGCAGCTCAGACACCCTTTTTCGAGCAACCGGGGTGTAGTTGGTGCGGCCGGCGCCCCCGTCCCGCACTAATTCATAAAGTCACGGCAGCTGCAGCCCCATCGACGTCCCGCTCGCCGGCGTGTCGCTCGGCGCCGAATCAATATGACCTTACCGCCGCCACCTGCTCCTTTGAAACTTAATTACTGATATCTGGCTACAAAGTCATCAAAACCCGGCTGCCAATATTCATCGGGCGTCATCACCAGCCTCATAAAACGGCTTATTTACGAGCTGACGTCCCGCCGTCTCCTTCCAGCGGACCGGAAAACGCTCAAAAGTCCAACGGCGGGAATCAGAAGGCGATACGGAGGAACCAAATTTATATCCCTGCACGTCAAATTCTTTCCCATCAGCCCCGGCGGCTGCGTTCCGAGAGGCGCACGGCTTGACGAGCGGATGTTATATGGATGTTATTGATATGTTTGTTTTGTGCGTACTGTAAATCTCTCGATGTACGTCTTTGGCCGCGTCTTAAATCACCAGCTTTACGTTCTTCTGCTCCGAGTCGAACCCGTATATTTACACACACACACCCCCACCCGTCCACCACGACCTCATCGAGAACCGGTGCACATACGTGGTGTATCTGACTGCATTACCACCGGGATAGGCCCTTAACCCTCACTGCTCCAGATGGGGCCCTTGCACTCCGACCCACTTTAATCCTCGCAAGTCGAGTTGGATTTGAATAAAGGCGTCTACAGCTACGACCATATGTCTCAGTCATTGACCGCTCAGGGGAGAACATGCCAATTTCCCACAGGAGGGTGCACAGATGAAGCCGGGGAGCGATCATCCGCCCCGAACCCTACCTGTTTTGGCGACCGGCGGCCGTGTGCCAGATGTCGGTTGGGTGTCACGTCCCTTAGGTGACCGATACGCGGTTGGAGAACGGAAAGGAAAAGCGCAGATGCAGCGCTGCACCACCACCACCACCTCCTCACCTCCTCACCTCCTCCCAGAGCCACCGTCTCTCACCGCTGATCAGATGCTGAGTGGAGTTCGCTCCTCGGCCCCCGCTAATCGAACCCCCGATGCGAGCACAAAGGGGGGGGGCAGGGCTGAACGATCAGCGTGCCATTTCATGGCCAAGCATAATGGCTCCCTCTCGTGCCGATGTCCCCTCCGTTTAGTCTCGGGGACGCAGTGGCAAGGAGGTCCGCCGCTCTGGATGCCGTATGTTAATACGGTTACTAAATCAATATTGCCGCAGGATGAGGATGGAAGGCCGCCTTTCCCTTCACCGAGTGCTTCCAGCCTGCGCAGGCAAACACTGACCCCTGGAGGTGGGAAGCTGCTCGTCCATCCCGTGCCTCGGCCCGAGGCGAGGCAAGACGAGGCGTGCTTCGGTGTCTTGATTAATACGGTCCACTTTCTATCAGCGCACCCGCCGTCGACGCACACTGCGCCGCTTCCCCCAAGCAATTAGCCGGGAGCCTCGGCGACGGCGGCTTTATCGGAAACAAGCTGCTTCCTCAGGCCCATCCGAGCGCGCCGATTTATTCATACGGATTGAAAGCTGGTATAGCGAGGAGGACGCAGACGCAGATAGCGGCAGGCAGCGCCGCTGCCGAGACAGCGGTGATAGAAAACGACAATTCCGATTAATAATGCATTACGTCCGCGTGCCAGACGCACCGACAGCCAGGCAGCGCATTGATCCCCGAGATATGCGCGGAGACGGCGCGGTTTGTTGATCGCTGCCTTCATGCCTTCATGCCTCCGACGCTGATATTCAGGTCACTTCCTCGCTCCGTGTGAACTGCCAGATATCTAAACGTTGTGCGAGGTGATGAGTAAAAAATACCGTCTGAGGAAATAAACACCACGTACGGGCCGGTGCCGCCGAACGTCGACGTTTAGGAAGCACCGTGTGGACCCGCGGATTAGGACTCTCACCTATTAAACCCACGCAAGCCCAAAGTTCAGCCCTTTGATAGCTAGAGTGTCCGTCACAGTGACCTCTGCTGGATACTTAAGGAAGAAGAGTGTCATTTGTTTTATAATAATTGTTTTTTTTTTTTCTACAGAGATCCCAACAAGCCGGTTCCCCAGGACACCAAGTTCATCCACACGAAAGCCAACCGGTTCGAGGAGGTGGCCTGGTCCAAGTACAACCCTCAGGACCAGCTGTACCTGCACATCGGGCTGAAGCCGCGCGTCCGTGACCATTACCGCGCCACCAAAGTGGCCTTCTGGAAGCACCTGGTGCCACACCTGTACAACCTGCACGACATGTTCCACTACACGTCCACCACCACACGGGTGCCGCCGCCGGAGACCACGCAGAACTCGCTGTCCACCAAGCGGCCCAACAGCAAAGCCTGGCCGTTCAATACCAAGCGGCCGCCCATGTCGCCGCCGTACAACAGCGAGAGCGCCACCGAGCGGCGCAACGACGACGACCCGGGACCTCTGCTGGTAGAGAATGCGCGCGACTACTCCACCGAGCTGAGCGTCACCATCGCCGTAGGCGCCTCCCTGCTGTTCCTGAATGTCCTGGCCTTCGCCGCGCTCTATTACCGCAAAGACAAGCGGCGCCAGGAGCAGCGGCCTCAGGGCAGCCCCAATCACGCCAACGCCAATGCCAGCGCCAACGGTGGCAACGTGGAAGACGAAATTGCCTCCCTACAGGTCAATCAGTGCGACCCCACTCAGGTGGGTGAGGCCTTGCCACTGACCGCGCTCCCCGACTATGCGCTGACACTGCGCCGCTCGCCCGACGACATCCCGCTCATGACGCCCAACACCATCACCATGATCCCCAACTCGCTGGTGCCCATGCCCAACCTGCACCCGTACAACACCTTCACCGCGGGCTTCGGCACGGTGGCACACTCACACTCCACCACCCGCGTATAGCTTTAAGCTTTTCTACTCTCCCGAAAAATAATAATTGACCGGGGCGTTTTTTTTTTTTTTTTCCTCTCTCGGTGGGGCGGCTCTCTGAATGTTGGGTTCGTGAGGACGTGAACCATCCGAACGCATTTCGAGTATTTTTTTCTAAAAATCATTTAAAAAAAAAAAAACTCGTGCGGAACATCTTTTTAAAAAGCAACACTTTTTTTGGATAACGGATTTAAAAGAAGAAAAAAAAATCAACAAAAAAAAAAAAACAAGTGCTTTTTTTTCGGTTCTGGTCTCGTGGGAAGTTTCAGAACAATGGCCTGTCATCACGTGTGTTGCTTTTCGGTTCATCAATGCCTTACTCTTTTTTTTTTCTTTGGTACTTCTGTTCTTTAATAAGTCCGAGCGGAACGTGGCGGATATATATATATTTTCTTTTTTCCCGGTTCGTTGACTGAATTAGGAGAACGAGGGACGGCGTGAGGTGTGAGGACAGATGCGATGCAGACCAGCTATTTCAGTTGCGTATGCTCCTATATCTTTTCGTCTTATTTTTGGTATGAATTCTTTGTCTGAGACTCTGATCGACCCTCCAGAGTCAGACTTTACTGTGATTGTTTTTTTTGGCTTGGGAGGGGGGCGGGGCATCTTTTCCCCAAACGGAGCGCATCGCTGTGGACGGCACGACCGAGTGTGCTCATGTCCGGCTTTCCTTTGGGGAGGGGCGGGGCTTAGAGGGCTCGCCTGGGGGGGCGGGGTTCAGGGAATTGTCAATTTTTTTCACCTGGAGTAGTGTTTCAGCTGGTCATCTGTCTCTGCAGAATAGCACTTTTTTTTTTTTTTTTTTTTTTTGCGTTCTCAAAGTTATAAATGTCTAATTTTTTGCTTAGGAAATACAAAATAAATATTATTTTACATGTAAAAGAGGAAAAAAAGAATAGCTAAATATTGAACTGAACTAACTGACATGATTCCATCGACTTTGTACGTGTTCCTGGCAGCGGGACACAGCGCCCTGTTCACACTGAGGAGCTCAGTGTTCTGTGTTTCTTTAAATCTATATCTATCTATCTATATAAATATGAGCGTACATACATATATGTATAGGGCTTTTATCAAGACTATCCTCCCAACGAGCAGCCACGCGAGATTGAAAAGCACCGGCGTGGATTCCGAACTCGAGCGAGATTAGAGTTTGTGCCAGTTCCAAACACACGAACACACACACCCACAGATACACACACACACACACACACACACATGCACACACATGCACACACAGAGTGGCTTTTTAACAGCTCTATATGTATATTTATGTATAAATATATTTAATATTTATTTATGTATACCAGATGTATACATGCTGATTGTGCCATGTGCCAAATTAAACCATAAAACTGGAGAGACGCTGCTTCTTCCAAAAAAAAAAAAAAAAACGCCTTTGTTTCCCGTCCAGGCTTCTCCTCGCCTCACTTTATTTTGCTCCGTCCAGACTCTCGAACCCCTCTTTTGCATGAGATGCGTGTTTGGTTCTGGTAAACTGTCAAAACAACTTGTTTACGCCGTCACATGCTGTTCTCCCTCTCCCACACTGAACGGAGAGGAAAACAAGTTGGCAGCTCTGTCAGCCGAGATCACAGCCGAAGAGAGAGGGAAGGAAGCCACCGGTCCAGAGACGGGAGGCTGAGCCGAAGGCGTGCTCGTTTGGGTCAGCGATTCTGCCCGCTTTGAGCCGCTTGATAGTTGAGCGAGGGGCATCCATCCCGACGCCACCGCACGCCGTGGGGGAACGTCGTGTACGAAATCGAGAACACCAGAAAATATGTTTTTATTCTTAATATCTTAATGTGTCCAAGGTGTCAGTGATGGTGTGTGTGTGTGTGCAGGGTCTATCTGATGCACGGAGAAAACCTTATTATATACATCTGCTTTCCAAACAGGTTCATCTGGTGCCAACAACCATGCAATCATGGCATTTCGTGCACCATACGGTTCAGTCACTGTCACATGATTGGCTGAATTGATAGTCACATGGATCAATGGGTGTGCAGATGCTGAGTCAGTAAAAAAAAAAAAAAGATCCGCATTGGAAGTAGAATTCCAAAAACGCTTCTTTAAATTACAGGCTGCTGGTAAACAGCCCATAATAACAAGGTGAGTATCCGCGTCTACAGAAACTATAATTACGTGAACGACAATCCAAATAAACACAGAGTGCTTTTGAACTAAGGTGAGTCAATAGTGAATCCGTATACCGTGTTTGAAGCTTGCTTCTGATTGGCTGGCACGAATCAACGTGCAGTCTAAACCACGAGCATGTACGGTTTTTTCTCCCACTAAAGAAATGAGCGGAGCAGATGGATCATGTGGATTTTAACAGGTTTTTATTATCAGTTCAAACAGGCGAAGTAAGGTTGCAGATTTAACCGTGAAGGTTCGGCTCGACGTGCACGGTGGCTTTGTGGTACCGTGGTAAAGCGAAGCAGGTGAGTACAATTAACAATAATGACTTCACGTATAATAATAATAAAGCTGTGCGTTAGTTCACAGGACGTCAGGATGGAAGCAACCTTAACACGGAGTTCATATAAACAGAATAACGTATAATAACTGAACGACAGGAGCGTTCCTGTAATCATCCAACAAACATTCAACTCCACTGTGGATCAAACCGAATGCTGGTGCAACGTGGAACACGCAGCGCAATTTGGCCTCAAAATGGAGTTTGAAACGCTAGCCTCACGTTCTGTTCATCAAGAAAATGGAAGATATCTCCATCCTCCAACCTGGAGCTGGATTGGAATCTGAAAATAAACACCGCTTTTGTTGTGAACACCGAACACCTAAAGAACGGCACGCACCGACCCACCCGTGGTGTTCCGAGATCAGCGGAGAACCTGCCTGAAGCACGGAGCCGTCTCCGCCCCGGAGCTCGGTGGGTGGAGAAACGTTCCTCCGCGGATCAGATTTGCAGAGAGCAGACTTGGCAGCATTTTTGGGTCAACGTGTCTGCCGATGTTTCACGAGACACCGACGTTATTCCAAACCAGGATCTAATTGAAAAGCTTCCGACGGCATTCATCTGAAATGAGCCGAGATATAAACACCCAGGTCTGCCAACAAACATCTAAACTGGAGGTGGATTTACAATCAGGAATCAAATCCTCACCCAAAAATAAAGAAGATGTGGAGGAAGGATGAGGGTTTCTTCTTGGTTTTCCAGCTTTTTTAAAAATTCTTTAACGATTCTAAATTCTTTAATTATCTGCCTGAGACAGGAGAAGCTCTGATCCGAATGTAAATAAAAACAAACTGGAGCTGTTGAAGGTGTCCTCTGACCTTGATCTTAGTGGAACCTGATGGAGAGGAGGTGGATGGATCCAGGTTCTAGATGATGGGACACTTTCTCATGAGGGATTACAGCTGGAACTGCGAAAGCTCTTCTTGTGGCGTAAAACAGGGTTCCATAAATACGTTCGTGTGGCAGCTTTGTGTGATTTTGTTAAAAGCATGGATCTGTTTTGATCTTGATCAAGAAAGTCAAGAAAATGTTTACACCAATTAAAAGTAACATTTCCGTCAGATTTAATTAAGCACATGGAGCTTCCGCGCCGTCTTTCGCGAGCCTGCCAATAAATCTGGCTGTAAGTCTCGAAATGAAAACAGCGCAAGATGAGGTCGCCTATTAGAGGTTCCACTCTGGCATGCGCGCTGCCCCCTGTGTACACACAAGGTTATAGCAGTCTGCCTTCATTTTTCACTCTTAAACACAATCTGACACGATCAGGCTCATGCAATCTTTAAGAACTCTAATTGTTCTATTTGCTCGTTACTTTTCAGAGATTTCAGCAAAAAGAAAACGTGAGAGTCAGCAGGTTTCGCTGTCGAGACTTCCAGTTCGGAGCTTCGAACGAGAAAGGCACAAATTGCTCTAACAAGTGGGCCGTTCATATTAAAAGCACAAAGTGGAGCATCAACCGGTGAGGACTTCAGGCCAACGGAGTCCTAGCGGGTGGCCAATTAGAACGGAGCTCTCCCTTAAGGTCCTCCTCCATCTAAACTCGGTATGGGGATTAGATGCTTCATCTCCTTCAAATACCTTTAAGCAAGCAGCAGTTGGTAGAAGCACCGAGGTCAAACGATCCCCAGAATCGATAGCATACCCGGCATGCTCTCTTCTCCTTCATAATTAAATATTTGAGAATAGATGCAGTGGAACAGCAGGAACCTTCTCCTCTCAACACATATCACTGGCTGCTTTGCCGTGTGTCTGCATTAGCCTGCATTTTTTAACAGAGGTCGTTTCATCAAAACTTTCTTCACCGTTTTAACTTTAAGCTCTTTGTATTTTTTAATGAGATTTTATAATGTTTTTGGTATTTGACATTTACTCTTATTTTCTGATGCAGCAGTAACCTTTACTGCAGCATGCTGACTCGGTTGTCTTTATTTTTCTCTGTATAGTTTTAGATACTAGAAATTCATGCGTTCTCAAGGTTCTGCTTAAAAAAAATTTTTTTTTTAATATTTATTGTTCTTGTAAACAAATTATTTATTGGTCTGCGGTGAAGCTTCATCCAAACCCGACTACTAAAGTGCCGTGCGCCCCTAGAGCCACAGTAAGGTACTGCATTTTGTGATCTTTAAAGGATTGAAGGTGAAGGTGCTTTTATTATTTACATGATGAAGATCAAACGTTTCATTGAATATTTTATTTATTAATTATGATTTCTTGTCTGCAGTTTTCTGTCATAAAGAGGAGATAACGAGCCTGACTGCATTAATCTGGCGTCTTTAAACCGCACCAAAGTGACATCAGCACATCGTTACATCATTACCAAAACGAGGACTGGCAGGTTTATCCTATCAAAAGGAAACACTTGGCTTTGTGTGCTGCTGCTTCTTGATTTACGCTTCAAATACACGACGGATTGGAAGAATGCGGCTCATGTAACAGCCATTATACCTCACTGTGAGGCAACTGTGACTCCGACCTAAGCCTCACTCACGACCAAAGCCTTGGAAAGGCCTCGCAGCCTCCTGCTGCCTCACGTACATAATTGCATTCTACACAGCGACTGTGTGGAAGGAAGTCTGTAGAATTGTTTATTTTGCGCCCACAAACTCAGCTCGTGAATTATTTATCAGTGCAGTATATTACTGCGAGGTCTCCGCCATGAGGAACCTCGGTTTGACGTTATTGCAGGGAACACAGCGGCTCCGCACGTGGGCTCCTTCTGAAGGCTGTATATTGTGAGAGAGGTGCTTGAGCATGATGATGCCGACTCTGAGCAGGGCCTGCGCACAGCCCCTCTGTGGCAGCTCGCCTAAAGGTTTGATTGAAAAGGGTTTCGGCGAATTCGATGGAGCATCTAATCCCCACATTGTCAGCCCAGGCTCACTCCGACACCCCGGAGGACTGAGCAGAACTGTGTAACCGGATGTTTTTCTGCCACAATTGCCGTTGAGGCGGCTGCACTGGCATCAACTCAAAGCCGTGTTTTTTAAGTTGATTGAACCGAACTGCTTTGTCACATAATTCATAGGTTTTTTTTTGTTTTTTTTTTGCTCTGCTTGAAGTGTGAACATACATTCTGGGACAATGGAGCCCTTTCAAGAAAATCAGTCTGTGTTGGTCTGATTATTCATCAAAGTCCAGAGAACTTGTTGTGCCTGGAAAGGGACTGTTTCCTGTTACTTTATGGAGAACTTTTACTGCCACAACAGTAAAAAAATAAAACAAATCAACCACAACAGCGGCTACAATGGCGGCGACAAGTACAATGACAGAAGCAATTACAGAATGAGAACTAAAACAGGAACAGTACCAAGAACAAGCCTTTTAACAGAACCAATACCTTAGAAATGCAACAGAACCGACAGCAAGAACAGCTATACAATAATAACAAAGAAAACAACAGCAGCAACATCCATAGTCCAGGACGGTACCATGTAGTGCAGAAGAATCCAGTCTATTAATGTAAAGTACAGAGCAGTACCGTATAGTACAGCACAGATAAGTGCATTAAATAATACAGTACTGTACTGTACGGTGCATTTAATTACAGTCAGGTGCTAAATACAGTACGAATCAGTGCAATTACAGCACAGTATAGTACAAAGCACCGCAGTACAGAATTGTCCTGATGCAGTAAAGACCAGAGTAGTACAGTATATCCCAAAGCAGTATAAGGCAGTACAGTACTGTGCAGTGCAATTATCTTCAGTAAAGTTTAGTACAGTCCCGTACTTAACCTCGTATAAAAAATAGCTCAGGGTTTTTTTTTTTTACTGCAGCTGCAAGAATTCATTGTGTTTTCTTATGAACTATGAGCAGCGCCGGGTTTTATAATACATGTTCATTGTCATCATAAATGTTAAGTATTCATTATTCATTCTGCAAGAGTATAGTGCAGACGAGGCTATTAAATAAAAAGAAAAATGACTTATCTGCATACCATTCTCCAATCTGCCATCGTTCCCTTTAACGTTCCAGTAAGATATTAAACCCAGTGAGGAAATCAATCAGCGCTGAGAGCATTTGGACTCCATATATTTGGATATATTTCCCCGATCTGGACTTTACAGTGCATGTCGTTATGTGTTGGACAAAACAGATTAGAAGTTAAACACAATTATACAATTATTTTAAAATAGCTGTAATGTACCAGTGCTCAACCACTTTTTTTTTTTTACCAGTGCATTACCTATATACAAATGTAGGCATTTATTAAAAGCTGTTTTTTAATAATTGGTTAAATTAAATAAAGGCACATGTTATTATTATTTTACATTATCTTAGTTGTTGACTTTTTGTGTGTAATGTCATTAAATGAATTCAGTTTTTAATTCAGTAAATGTGGTTTATAATAATCGGTTTTAAATCATCGTAATGCACGACTCGCGGCGTTAATGGAAACAAACTACATATCCCACAATGCACCTGTATCTTACCTTTTAACCGCCAGAAGGTAGCGTTTGTGTTTTCGTTGAGTTCACAGCAAACTGTGAATATAAATAAGCGTTTATTGACTTAGTTTAATTACTGCTATCTTTATTCGGAAAACTGGTTTTAACAAACAAACCGAAGTCGGTTTGTATTTAATGACCTTAAAGCCGTCAGCCCACTAAAACTCACAGGTATAACGCCAACACTTCTTATTATTTTATTCATTGTTTATTCATAAGTTTTATTTTCACCTTAACAACCTTTTTTATACAGCAGTTTTAAACTTTATGGGTTTTTTTTTAATTAAAACCCTAAATTGAATTTTAGAGCAATGAGAAATAAAAAAAAAAAACATTTCAAAGCCCAGTGTATGGAATATAATAATCAGCTGCTGTTTTGCTCTCTTTCACTTTAGACGAAGAAAGAAAGAAAAATTTGGGTTTCGGAAGCAAAAGTGTGACGATTTACAAATGTATTAATTTTTTTTTCCACTGACCTTTATGTAATTAATTCAACAAAAAAAGGGAGCCAGCCTAAAGTGTACGTAACTCCGAGCTCAGCCTCAGCTCAGGGTTCAGCCTCACAGAACCAATCACGGAGAAGATGAAGGTTCGAGAGAATGGAGACGAAATGGGAGCAAGATGAAGGGATAAGAGAGTGAAGCCTCGGAATGAGGAAACGTTAGAGAGGAAGAGAGGAGTTAAAGATAATAAAGTCAAATGAGCTTTACAAAGGGGTGGGGGGGGCGTGGATGAGCATTGGAACTGAGATGGAGGCAGAGAGGCTGTGAAAATGGAAAACATGTGAAAGGCACTTTAGAAGAGAGAATAAGTTTGCACCGAGTCTGCGAGGTGGAAGGTTTTGCCGTGTCTGTTGCATCAGTGTTAAATGTGAATTAAACTCGATTCCAATTTAATTTATTTAGAGTTTCGGGAGACTGTTTACTGTAACGCGTGATCCAATTCAGACTCACGAGCAAGGGTTCGACTCAGACTGGAGATCATTCAGATGCACTCATTCAGATTTTGCACTGTTGGTTGTATGGTTTACCTTAAATAGTTGTGTATATGGTCACTTCTCTATACAGGTGATGGCAGGGTGTTCAAGTCATTTATTTATAGAGCGCTTTTTACAACAGTACATCGTCACAAAGCAGCTTTACAGAGTTAAAAGCCTTTAAATCCCCAAAGAGCAAGCCAAAGCGACAGTGGCAAGAAGAAAACTTCCTGTCATGTTTTTATTTCAAGGAATAAACCTTGGGAGGACCAAGACTCAGTGGAGGACCCATCCTCCTTGAGCGGCCGGGCAGCGTCAACAGTCTGGTGGATTATTCTCAGCGCTGCAGTGGTGGTGATCCGGTGGTGGTGTTTTAGTCAGTGGATTGGATGTTGGGTGATGCCGCTATACTGAGAATAATCCACCTGCCAACAGTGTCCCGTATCAACCAACATCCCCTATGACTGACAGAAGAAAATCTACATAGTCTGTCTTGTAGAATGACATCAGCCAACATGCCCCCACCACTAATAACCCCACCCCATCCTCTGTGTTGGTGCTGACCAGCATGTGTAGAACCAGGTGGACTGCGGTAGAACGACCAAGTGCGTCTACTTTGTACAATCTGATTCTGATTATCATCAAAAATGCAGAATATCGATGATCAGTCCGTCTCTAAGCTGTTGCCCCTGGGTCGTTAGAGTCCTCACAGAGAGTGTTCCATCCTCAGGGTATGTACCTTGAGGTGATGGCTAATGAAGTCACTTTGTTAGTGCAGTCCAGCCCCAGGCAGGAGCGAGGAGGCATTAAGAAATCCAGCGTTTCGGCATTAATTAGGTGCTCGACCGTTTTCTGCATGATAAAACAATAACAAAGCGGCTTGGACCAGGCTGTGCTGTAGCGCTGCAGCGCTCCTTAAGGGACATTGAGCCCAGCTGCTGCATTGACTGGAACAGTAATGATTCTGTCTGGGTGATGGATGGCCTGAAGAAGCCTGAGGAGTGAAACAAACATCTAACAAGCTCACAACACTCACATCCCTCTCTCTCTCTCTCTCTCTCTCTCTCTCTCTCTCTCTCTCTCTCTCTCTCTCTCTCTCTCTCTCT